>JAVTVY010037645.1:0-163465 GCA_036873755.1 Hanleya hanleyi
AACAATTTTCAATGATGCCGGCAAGACATCATGATGTTCCAAAATATCAAATCCGTATCGCTGATCAGTATTCTTAATCCATAATATTCGTTATAGAGTCGTCATCTAAAATGATCGTTATAGAGTCGTCATCTAAAATGTTTCACTGGGTGAAACAGGCCGACGTACAATGAAGGTCCGCGAAAAAAATGCAGAACAATGTTTATTCAGATTATAACGTGTACAAAAGATATACAAAATCGCGACAAGGGTACCCAGCAAAACCATGGTGAAAGAAAGATATGTCAAAATGTCACGCACTGATACGTCAATTGTCATATCGTCAACGTCAGCTAATGGCTGCAAGGGAACATGCACCACCTTATTCAATGCCTGCCAAGGAGTGGCATTCAAATGAACAATAATGCTTGTAACGTTCAAGAGGTTGGGAATATGAATATGACTATATGCAGGCGCTTTCAAAAACCGATCTATTCAAAGCCCGTTCCTTCTCATTCACCAAACGCTATATAGACGATCTTCTCGCTGTGAATAATCGCTATATAAATGACGCAGTGAAGGATATATATCCACCTTCACTGGATTTGAAGGAAACTACAGATAGCCATACAGGCACATCTTATTTAGATCTCTATCTCTATAAAAATGAAGCGGGCATTCTCTCTCGTCGACTTTATGACAAAAGAGATGATTACAATTTCGACATCGTAAACTATCCCTTTCTGGATAGTAATATTCCAGTGGACCTGCATATGGCGTATACATATCTCGCTTAGTAGCATTTGCTAGATCCTGTGTTAAATGTGATGATTTTAATCAACGTCACAAAACATTGTTGCAGAAACTTATAAAACAGGGTTATTCCATCAAGCGCCTCCACTCAAAGTTTTTCGATATACGCATGCTGATAGCAAAATACGAACGTAGCGTGCAAGATCTATGGCGCTACGTTTCGTAACTTGTGTCTAATTCCGCTTAACCCGGGGCTAGGGGCCGTATGAACCCATGTACTTCAAGAACTTCATGGTACTCATATGAACAGGCACGATCAAAGCGTGACTGAGGTACATCATTCTTAGATGACGACTTTACAACGAATATTATGGATTAAGAATACTGATCAGCGATACGGATTTGATATTTTTGGAACATCATGATGTCTTGCCGGCATCATTGAAAACTGTTGACCGCTTCTCTCTTGCATTAAACAAGCCTATGTTTATGTATACTATGATTGTCTTTTTGAATTTGGTGCTAATACTGTTATATGGAAAATAGAATAGGTCTTTGGATTATGGACGCGGATATTCTCTAATGGACGACGGCTGGATTATGAATGACGGACTAGACGCTTGTAATGGCAATGTTAGGCATTTGAACCCTATCTGCAAGAAATGAGGATTCTTTAGAATAGAGAATAGCAGACTCTATTTTCCAGTCCACACCAGTCAAAACACACTTATTCGGAAACAGAACTAACATACCAGTGCAGTGCAAGAAAAACTGTGATGTCAGTACAAAGGATTCACGCGGTGAAACTCGATCAGTTATGACAAAAGAATTCTGCACAAATGACAACGCACATTGTCCAATTCATACCACTGTATGGTATCTCAATATTGTTGCAACAAAAATAGTCAAACACAGACACAATTATCCTGTGGTTATGTCTCAAACATTTTCCATGGTTATCAACAAGTATTAGATTTCTCTAGCATGGTGAGTGCTAAGTCATACCTCATCCTGAAGGGTTAACATTAGGACCTTATGTTATTCATAATGAAAGCTAGAAGATTTACGGTTGACATGGACAAAATATGTACTGCACTTAAGGAAGTTGCCAATACGTGTTAATTGAAACCAATTTGTCATCCAACGTCTTAGACTTATATCTGAAGATCCAAACAATAATAATAAAAATTCAGGATGTTACAAATACAAATAACCACATTTAACCACAAATATCCACGCTCCTATAGCCTAACCGGGGATTGTAAGGGCCCGTCATCCGACATCAACCAGGCTCTCATAGCCAATATCAAGCATTAATATGCTACAATAACCAATACGTACATGTATTCAATGTATCAAGGACCTATCAATATACGCGATAACCTTAGTTTCATTCAGCTCAAATGTGTTAAGTGTTTAGCTTACCAGCTACACTAGCTATTATGGAAACTGGTCGCGATAAATGGCCTAATAAAAAAATCATGAGTCATAAATCATTGTGGAACCACATCACAATGTTCTCATTCAAAGTTCAAAGGCTAGATTTATCAATCTGCAAATCACTAAATTTACCAGTCACAAAGTTCATGCAATCTACCAGTTTCATCATTGATTTATCAACTTCACTGGGCATGCAGTATTATCGATAATAAACAAAACAAAACGCGCACAATATACGAAAGATGCCAACAGTTCATATAAGGCATTACCATGGCACACATAAGATGATTGTTCAAGGGAGAGAGAGAAAATTAAGGTTTAACCTCGCGTTCAATACATGTTACCAACCTGTCTGAGGATTCAGTCCAGAATGTTCCAAGAAAGTTATGAGAATACAATATCTCAGAGTTCGTTAGGGCATGACTCGTTTCTGTAAGCTACAAATCTTTCATCACACGCACTATTGTCAATCAATGGAATAGTCACAACGTCAAACAGAAAGTTCAGGGAAGTCCAGGCAAAAAATATATCACAACACAGTTATGTTCAATCACTAGCCGTAGGCTCTGTTAAGCGAAACGAATCAAACTGTACCTGTAGATACTGTATCCACGGAATGGACTCGTTCCGGAGGTTTCTGGTACACCCTGCCACGTCACCAAGGAAGAGGAGAAACATGTCGCTGTTATAGGAAGGAACGGTGTTTGGGTCGATCACATCACTGAGATGATGGACATCACTCATGGCAGTTGTGGACATCAATTTGGAATTGCGTCCAGTCGGTATTACAAGGCAGTTCAAGGAGAACTCACAAACGATCGCACATTTCACAATGGCCAACACACAAGGGCACCAAATGTTTTCGTCAGTCACCGCCTGGGTGACTTACCGTCTGCAATACTTCAGCAGATGCGGAAAGGAAGAAGGGTCCTGTGTCGTCAAACGATGAAGAAACTGCCAGCAGGTCGTCGAAAGGTCCTCGCGAATGGAAGCGAGGCTACCACCACCGGTATCGCCAAATAAGCTGGAAAACGTAGACGTGGAAATTTTCAGATGCTGTTGTTCTCTAATATTCTTGTTGTATCCGGACAATTTTCATATTTGCAGCCAAGCTCGCCAATATAATTTGTGGGAACTCTCAATGGAAAGTGGGCTTGTATGGGGCGCCCACATTCCCGGGTGAAATTATATAAACCCGTTCAGAAGGCTCCGGTCTGGTCAGTGGTTTTCTCTGGACTTAAAATGGATGACAACAACAACAACAGATTTCTGATGATATATACAGTTTTTGTCCCCCGCCGCAACGCGGCCGGGGACTTTAAAATGGTTCTTGCTTCTATGTGTCCGTGCATGCACGGACATATCCGTGCAAATACTTCGTAAGCAATAACTTCTAAATGCTTTGTCGGATTCCTCTGAAATTTGGCATCTGCATTCTTTGCGACAAGACGTCTCTTGGTATTACGTTTCAGCAAGATCCGCTTGTAGGTGGCGCCACTGGGGTCTTGCTTCTATGTGTCCGTCATGCACGGACATGTCCGTGCAAATACTTCGTAAGCAATAACTTCTAAATGCTTTGTCGGATTCCTCCGAAATTTGGCATCTGCATTCTTTGCGACAAGACGTCTCTTGGTATTACGTTTCAGCAAGATCCGCCTGTAGGTGGCGCCACTGGGGTCTTGCTTCTATGTGTCCGTGCATGCACGGACATGTCCGTGCAAATACTTCGTAAGCAATAACTTCTAAATGCTTTGTCGGATTCCTCCGAAATTTGGCATCTGCATTCTTTGCGACAAGACGTCTCTTGGTATTACGTTTCAGCAAGATCCGCCTGTAGGTGGCGCCACTGGGTCTTGTTCCAATCTTTAGTGCATGTCCGTGCATGTCCGTGCAAATACTTCGTAAGCGATATCTCCTAAATGCTTTGTCGGATTCCTCTGAAATTTGGCATCTGCATTCTTTGCGACAAGACGTCTGTTGGTATTACGTTTCAGCAAGATCCGCCTGTAGGTGGCGCCACTGGGTCTTGTTCCAATCTTTAGTGCATATCCGTGGATGTTCGTGCAAATGCTTCATAAGCGATAACTCCTAAATGCTTTGTCGGATTCCTCCGAAATTTGGCATCTGCATTCTCTGCGACAGGACGTCTGTTGGTATTACGTTTCAGCAAGATCCGCCTGTAGGTGGCGCCACTGGGTCTTGTTCCAATATTTAGTGCATGTCCGTGCAAATACTGCGTAAGCGATAACTCCTAAATGCTTTGTCGGATTCCTTCGAAATTTGGCATCTGCATTCTTTGCGACAAGACGTCGCTGGTATTACGTTTCAGCAAGATCCGCCTGTAGGTGGCGCCACTGGGTCTTGTTCCAATCTTTAATGCATGTCCATTCATGTTTGTTCAAATCCTTCGCGAGCGATAACTTTCGAACAATTTGTCGGATTTCTTCGAAATTTGGTAAATGCATTCCCTGCGACAAAACACCGTTGGTGATGCGTTTCAGCAAAATCCACCCGGAGGTGGCGCCACTAGAGTTCATTCCATTATTCCATGCTGCAAGTGATAACTTAGAAACACTTGGTCGAATTTCTTTGAAATATCCTACATATGTACCTTTCTGGGTAACATGAGAAATGTTGCGGCTCATCGGATTCTTCTCAAATTTGGCATGCATTTACCATGCCAGGAGCTGTTGCTTGGGATTGCCTTTCGCTCACTTGCACTCACAGGTGGCGCCACCTGGTGGCAACATCACAAATTCGTTTCCGGGTAATAACTTGAGAACTGACCATCGGATTCTTCTCAAATTTTGTATGAATGTACCGTGACATAAGATGTCGCTTGATAATGCATTTCACTGACTTGCGCCTAGAGGTGGCGTCACCTGGTGTCAAAATCTAAATTTGGTTTCTGGGCAATAACTTGAGGACCCTCATCGGATTCTTCTCAAATTTGGTATGCAGATGTCCCCACGATACCATGTTCCTTGGGATTGTATTTTCCCCGCTTCTGCCTACAGGTGGCGTCTCCTGGTGGAAAAATTTGTTTCCGGGCAATAATTTGGCAACTGCTCATCAGATTATTTTCAAATTTTGTATTCATATGTGACCCGCCCCAAATAACATGAACACCGGTGGGCATCTAGTACCGGCAATAACTTGAGGACCCCTCTTCAGAGTCTCAAAGTTCATATGCCGATACCATGACATGAGATGTCATTTGGGATTGTGTTTTGCCTGCTTGCACCTACAGGTGGTGACTCCTTGTGGCAAAGTCTAAATTTGGTTTCTGGGCAATAGGTTGAGGATGCCTTCATATTCTTGTCAAATTTAGTTTGCAGATAATATGCCATGAATTGTCTCTTGGGGTTGCATTTCGGTTACATAATTTTCATGCTACATGGTAAAGAAAATATATTACAGTAGCAATCAACATTCAGTCAGCCATTCGGAGTTGATCTCAAAACCTGGGAAGGTGGAAAGACCCCTCTGCTTCTTACGCCTGTGAAGTACATGTAGCTGTTGCCATCCTCATGAATATCTTCTGAAACCGACAGCGCTTATAAATATTGCTGCCATTTTGGCGGGGGACCTAGCATCCTCTGGCTGCTTGTTACTATATGCATTTCGTACCAGCTTACAACATTTCACGTAGTTTGTGAACTCTACCGATAGCCTCTATCGGTCATGCCGGTGGTGGTAGGACAGTATGATAGTAGTATAACTATAATTTGGAAACGCCAGACATTCTGTTTTATACTGTCCTGGGTCATGATGACCTCTCAGGTGCTCATAAAAGTTATGACAATGAAATTGGCTAACTGTCTCATTTTCCAAACATGCACATCAAATTCAGGATTACAAAATACAATTCAGTGCAATTGCATAACCATTTTCTATATTAAACCCATATAAATTGAAGTTATATAACTGTTTATGTTTTACAAAAACCTGACCTAAAAGGTCATGAAACGGAATCTCGGGGAATAGCTTTATCAAAACAAACAGAACTTAAAATCAGAACGCATCATAATATATTAAGTTTGAATGCACAAATTGCTGGGACTACCTTTACGTGAAAGTATGGTGGCTAAGAAATCAACATTTCACAATATGAAAACTTGTGAACTTTTTGATCTTTCTTTCTCTCATCTGTCTAAGTTACGCAGAATAACGACAGTTCCCCTACAAACCACCCCTTTCGGACTCTCCCCCACAAGCGCTTCAATGACACCTCATACGACCCATTTGGACTACGGATGGTCCACCTCTGCCCCAAACGTTCATTCAAATATCCTTTGACTATTGCACATCAGTACATTCGGACGCTACCCCACGAGCGCTTCAATATGACATACGACTCATTTTGAACAAGAATGCCTCACCTCGACCCCAAAACTCCCATTCAAATGCCCTTTTTTACTACAGCCCTACTGCGCCTGCGAAGATGGGCGACAGTTCCGGTACACATCAGTCCAGTCGGACTGTCTCCCAAGAGCGCTTCATTATGAGACGTCACACCGCCCATTTGGACCAGGGATGGTCCACCTCGACCCCTAAATGTCCATTCAAATGCCTGTTCTCTACTATTCCCAGACTGCGAATGCGGAGATGGACGACAGTTCCATTACACACCAGTCCAGTCGGAGTCTTCCCGACGAGCACGACCCATTTGGATCACGGATGGTGCCTCTCCAACCCAGAACATTCGGACTTCGTTGCACTACTGCCTGACTGCGCATGCGCAGTTGAACGACAGTCCCACTACAAATCACCCCAGTCGGACGCAACTCCACAAGCGATTTAATAGGATACCCCACACGACCCATTTGGACCATGGATGGCCCAACTCGACCCCAAAACGTCCACCCCTGACCACGGCGCATGCTTGTCAGAATTTTTCAGCGAAAGTCAGCTAATGGCCTCGAGACTGTTCGTAGGTCGATGATAGTTCCGGCCATGGGAACTATCCTTAACCGATCTCGTATTCTACAGCGTGAGACAAAAAGTAAGGTGCTACACTTTTACCCCACAAAAAAATTTCACCTACAGTCCGTGGTTCCAGATTTTTGACGAGTAGGCTATGCCGGATTGTTCGAATTACAATGCATATATGGGAAGTCCCAGATTTTCTTGCCCCTATATATGGGCAGATGGCGCTCCAGCCTACTCGCCGTCATCATACGGGTTTATATTTGGTAAAATGATGCCATTTTTGTTTCTACCAACGTTATGAGAACGTATAGGGCTTGTTCTTGCCCTCTTGGATGTTTACCTTCTGCGAGCGGTATTGTACCATGGTATAGGCTATTATATAATACTAATGGGTCCGTGTGTCTAACTCACCATGCTAACTCACAATGCACTCACACACGCCCTTTTGATTTGCTGGCCCCCGAATTAATGACGTCACGGGAAATACCCGGCAGCACCGACATGTACATCATGCATACAGTATTGAAAGGCTCATTTGCACATTATTGAGAGAACAAAGAGCCCGTCTGTTCACTGACCCGTTATACTTCAGCTGATCAGATAGTGGGTTGTATTTTTTTTAACTTTCACCTATCTTTTAACCCAGGAAACTATTTTGAACTGGTGATAACTGACATAATTTTATACATACGTACTATATATATATATATTTTTTTTAAAGAAAGTGTCATTATGCTTGAATATTTGGAAAATATAGTACATATGTATAAACGTAGGTCAGTTATCACCAGTTTAAAATAGTCCCCCCGAGATAAAAGATAGGGAAGTTGAGATAATACAACCCACTAGTTCATCAGCTTAAGTCACGGGTTTAGTGAAATGACAGACTCTTCTTTGTTCTCTCAATAATGTGCAACTGAGCCATTGAATGGGGTCGCATTTAAGGGCAGATAACTCTTGCTTGTCATACCCAATTCAGTACCCCCTATTCTGCCAGAAAGACGTGGTGACCTTTGCCCCCGGAAGTCACATGACCGAAGGTGACGTCATACCGGAAATGACCTTTGACCTGGAATTCGCGTGACCGGAAGTGACGTCATCCGGGTCTTCATCACTCTCACTACTATCAGATCGGTCACGGTCTCTACTACTACTACTCCGGGAGCTTCAAGACGATCCCCTGAACGACCCATTTTGAGCAAGGATGACCCATCTATCACCCTCGCTTTGCACCCTCAAAATGCCATCTTTCTCTGCTGCTCCTCGACTGCACATGCGCACCATGTAGTCACTCCAATCGTAGTCTACATCAAGAGAGCTTCAAGAGACGACACCCTGTACAACCCTTTTAGAGCAGACATTTATGTCCAAACACGACACTACATCTTTCTCTACCAGTCCTAGAATGCCCACGTCCATCGTGATGCCATCATCCAACGTGAACAACACCCCGGTCGTAATCTACACAACGGTGCTTCAAGTCGAGAATCGACAAGACCTATTTGAACCACGTACGGCCCATAAATCATCCAAATACTCTCCTGGGTATCCGTAATGCCAGACTGTTCTGGGTAACACCAATGCATTCCAGCAACACTCCATACAGCATAATGTATGGTGAAAGTCGATTAATTAAGTGAAGACACAAAAACTGATTGATCAGATTGTAACATTTATTTCCCCATTAGGTAACAAAATAAAAGACGTAAACCAGGGCATACATGTAACATGTAAACATCTCAATCTCCATTTCTCCTTTCCAATATCTGGATTTCTGGAGGTTAAACTTTCACAAACCACCCATTATTAAAATATAAAAAATATTGAAATTTACAAACTTAAATTGAGCATATACACTCGATGGCAGCATAGAGGTGGTCTGGTTTCATACAGAAATGGTATATTATTGTGTCAAGGATGGTTAGGTATGGCCTGGCAAATGAGAGAAACCAAATCGCCTTTATACTGCCCGACGGCCCTTCATTGGGCACGTGAACCTGCGTCTATTGACGCCCTAACCGTTAGGACTGCATTAAACATATGTATGCTTGGTCCGTAACAAACTAATATTATACAATAAATATCCAAATATATATATATATATTATATTAAACAGTCATCTCCAGTTCGTGGAACATAATTTCCTCAAGAACAAAATATGACTGATCCAATCCAAAGAGTTCAGTAAACACACGTGAACCCTATACAAATTCTTTCAAAGCACATAATACACTATATCGCATATGTAAGATTTTTTTTCTCGTTTTAACCTAAATTTTATTGTTTTTGTCTTTTTCAAACATGATTGAATAATGCGAAGTACAGAAAGTACCGTATGTTATGAACTTGTGGCAATATTTTTTTTAAACCTCAAACCAAGTCAAACTAAATAACTGTTTGCATGAATACTAAACCAGGGATACAGAAAAAAAACTTTATACTTGAATGTCAAAAGCTCTTGGCCATAGAATTTACTTTCTCGTAGCAACGAGCTTGGTTACTAATGCAGCTTTCATTTCTTTCGCTAATGCTTCCATTTGCACTATTTTCTTCTCTAGGTGTTTGTTCTGTTTCACCAGCGCATCAGATTCCGTCTCCATATTCAAGTATTTCTGTTTCCTGGTTTCTCGCGACCTGCGTGAGGCGATGTTGTTCTTCTGTCGTCTCTCGCGGTACTTGTTTTTTGGAGGTGGAGATGGGTCTTCGACCGCGGACAGCGGCACAGAGGGACATTCGTCTTTTACAGGAAGTGGCAAATGGGGGATCTTTATAACATAGTCGTGGTCGCCGAGAACACTCTTCCTCTTCTTTTCAAGTTTTGTCGCTGGTTTCTCATTATCGACGACTATGGTATCAAGATCCAATCCAAGATCAGATGTCTCCTATGAGGATAATTGGAAACCAGAGATTTACATTAATAAGTATATTCACAGCATACGTGTGGTGCAAAATAATTGATTGGATAATTTTCAACAAAAATAAAGATCAATTTACAGAGTCTTTGCCACCTATTAAATACTTTTTTTATTATATTGCTACTCTTTCAAGGAGTTTTCAATTGCGGTAATTTACAGTATACTTCTTTCCGTTGCCGTGCTTTCAAAGAGTTTTCTTTTCATTGCCCCCTTCTTTTTACATTGCCGCTCATTCACGGAGTTTCGTTTTCATTGCAGTCCGTTTACATTTTTCCCCCATTTGCCGCCCTCTTATATAGCTTTTTTCATTGCAGCCCTTTCATGGAGTTTTATTTTCATTCCCACTCTTTCACGTGCAGAGTGTTTCTTTCATAAGTGTTGTTCTTTTACAAAGTTTTATATTTACTTCTAATTACTGGTACAGCTCTAGTCCGTGTCCGAGGTTTTTCAGGTCTGTTTTACGACAATTTGAACGCACCTTTAATAGGAACTGAGACAGATCCATGTATTCGTCCAAGCTATTATCGTCCAGCAGCATGTCCGTGCCCTCAATGCTGGTCCCCCAGAAGTCCGTGCCCCCAAATCCCGGACCCCCAACAGCGGCTGGGGTTAACATTGACAGATCGACGGGTGAATCCCACAAATCAACTCCAGCAAATATAGTCTTTTTTTCCGCATTGTCGGTCAGTTTGCCAAGCTCTAAAAACAACAGAGAAACATTATATTGGTAAAATATCGCATATAGCAATTGTTGAAGGCGGTCTTCTAGTTGATTTAGCAACATCTGAAATCGGTCACGTTTCACAACAGCGAATTCAAACGGTTCTAAAGGCATATACCGCAACCAAATCTTTTTGATGTAGAACAATTCTCAATATCTTAGATCTATATGGGAACAAGTTTGACCCAGCTAACACAATAACTGACTCATAAGGACGTTTTGAAAATGTCACAATATTCCTCAATCTAGGTAAACCAAGATGGTAAATCAGGGGAATATTCCCTGATATTGTATCTGAGTTTTACTGAGATTGAATATTCCTCAAATACATTTTGTGATAACGTAAAACGTTATTAATTACGAAGTGAAGGAAAAAAGTTGAAACGTTTTGATAACGTTTTGATGATATGGAGAAACCATTTTCCCTAATTGGTACCGGTATGTGTGCGCTATAAGTACGTTCCAATCAAATTTCATCCAACAGGGAGCCTCAATGACTGGTTAATTCACATAGTCGGATTCCGGTGAACGTCACGAGACCGGTATATTTTAGAAGACAATAACTTTATCTTTTTTTTGTTCATATAACGACTGAGATGAGGCTGAATATTAAAAATCATGAAAAGTAAATACAGAACCAATAGCATGTATCATCACTCTACATAGTATACTAATATATGACATTTACATTACCAGGTTAAAAGAAGATATCCATGTATGTTCAGGTGAAATGACATTTCAGCCGAGTCAGCAAAAATAAGCCAACATGTTCCGGCTTGTCAATCTATTGAAAGCCAGCTGTGTATTTTTACCTTTAACCGGTGTATGCATTGACGTCATCAGTTGTCACCTGTGCTAAGCAACAACCATACTGTGACCTTACTATAGGTGTGCGCATGACTGACGAAAACGCCCACAAAACAATCCAGGTATTTAATCTACAGTCTGTGCCGGCCTGCTTACCTGTGTCAAATAGGCCACCTGTCTTCTGGGCCGAACGCAGTACGTTGTTGATCATCATATTGCGTCAGTGTCGTCCAAGGATCCAAGTCCAGCATATCAACGAGTTCGTCTACTGTCCGGGGAATGGGCGTATCTTTCATGTCCGAGGGGGTGAGAATGTGTCCGGTGGTCAGTTTGGTCAGTTCCAATTCCATGGGCGTCTCTGGTCGAGCCGTGTCTTTCCGTGAAGGCTCTATTCTCGTGGCGTGGGCCGACGTACCGTACGCAACGCAACCTTAACAGTTGGTTTTCTTGTCGAATAAAATTTCCCTACATCAACTTCTCTGTTCTCAAACTGGACCCCCTCGGCGAAGCGGATTGAACCGCCTACTGAAAGTCAAAAACACAAATTTAACAAATAAGTGAATAATAAAAAATAAAGAAACAAAAAAATCTATAATGCCTACTGCATTAAAAGTTCCAACAGATCCACTATCAACTAGACCTAGATCTAATCCAATAGATCTCATCAAAAAGTAACTGAATGATATCGTATAAAGACGAGAATTAGATACGGTAAGTGTATGTTGAAATTTTAATCATGAACGTAAATATATCTCACACCAAGGCACTGGTAGGTCTATACTGCGCCAAACAAGTTGTAGATCTCGCACTATACTATTACTAGTCGGAGTTTACTAGACCTATGTTATAAATGACCCTATTAAAATAGCAATATACCCGATATTAACCAGGTTTCAATTATATCGAACTTCATTTCAACACTACATTACAGTAGTTGTTGAGTCGTCCTTTAATAGTCGAAATAAACACATTCGTAGATTTAAATAATTATCTTTCTCACCGTAAAACCTTTCCCTTCCTTCTCTGTCTCTTCTGGTCGTCAAACTGGTCCGAGAATTGCACGAAGTTGGAATATATGGTGCAATCCCTGTGTTACTATATTTAGAAAATTACATCGTTTTTGTCCAATAAGAGAACGAACACTCAGCATGTTCATCGTTGTTCCGAAATAGAACATTACACTCAACCAATCAGAACACACGAAAGCACTGTCCAGCGATTAGAAGTTTTGCATGATCTAGGTCATGCTCCTTTTGCTGTTCTTTTACCCTCCATTCTACGAAATATTACGAAACGGAGACAGGCGTTTACTAGAATTCCCATTTCAGTAATAGTGCACTACAATAAGATGTGGTTTTATTCGTGGATTCTACAAATCGAAGTTGCAGTTCATGATGTTAGGTACAAGTTATCGAGTGAATTTTGGAAAGCCTCGCACTATGTGCAAGGTTGATGTAAGCGCACAAAGCATGATAGTGCTGCTGACCCGTAGAGTAGGAGACCGTTTATGATTGGCTCGAATGACCACCTTATACAGAGTCGACATAACAGTTTATCCGTGCCGATGGCTGGTGCATATAATGTATGGTTGATTTCAGACAAACACAAGTTGAGAAAACAGTTACAATATATTAGGAGAAGTTGCCTACTCGCTACTCTGAAGAAGAATCACGTAAATAAAGATATTTGCTGATTTCGGTGATCAACCAATGAGCGATTGGATAACAAAGATGTTCGGAAATCCGAAGAACATCCGGGCCTGTTTTTATTTGTATGTCCTGCCAGGTCAGCCATATTGGAAATGTACCCAACAAAACACATTGGTAGATGTTCTGTAAATTCCCCTGTAACATCTCAATAGATACGTTCAGCGGCTTTGTATGTTAGTGCACCCGAATTCTGGCTTATGTCTTTCAATGGAGCTGATGGATAGAAGGAGGTGGCGTCGTCTACGTCCCTGACCTGGCCGAACAATGTTCGGTGTCAACAACGGGGAAATGTCTTGGGGACGAAGTGGGCGCGTTGTTGAGGTCGGACTGTCCAGATTGTTTTTCTTCAGTCTGATTTTAAAATGTGCCGCAATACATTTATCGGATGGTAAGTCGTATGTGTTGACGTACCTTTTATTATAGGATTATGGAACCGTCAGTTATCGATTCAAACCGTGCAAACACGAGAAGAATAAATTGTTGGCTGTTGATCATGTAAATATAGCAGCTTTTTGTTACCTCGGGTCGTGTGAGCGGTTCAGTGGGTCGAAACGAGGTCAAAGATTAAGGCCATAGTATAGTAGGCCCTATAATGTCAGTTTAGAAAGGGCAAAGTCTCAGGTAGGTTTCCCCATGTAAGTAGCAAATACTAGAGCATATCCCATTCATTGTTTATGCCCATGTCGAAGAATTACGAAAGCAAACCCTCGAGCATGTGATTTTTGCCTGTGAACAGCCATCACAGCATCGTGAAGTTCTCCTGAACCAGGTGGAATCCATCTACGCTAGACCCAGGTGCCTGTCCCCTCTGCTGATGCCGAGATGACAGGCACAGAGCGATCAATTGGCCTATCGCTAGCCACATATATGCAACTCAGTGTATGTAGCCACCACTGAGTTGCACATCCTTACTTGGACAAACATCAGTAGCGTCGTTTTCTTCGTGGCCAAACATGACAAAATGTACAATTGACTATGGCATTTAACGGGTTGTAAACATGTCAAATATACTTCTCTCCCCCGACACAAAGTATCTGGCTCATTCCTGCAGCGCAAGTGCACGTAAATAGCACCAACTCATGTCACTATCTTCCTATCACGCTCAAATTTTGAAAATGGCCTAAGTTACAAGGAACACTGCAGTGCGCATGCACCGCTAATAACACGAACACTTTACGATATGTCGTAAAGAAGAAAGCGTCATCAGCTGTTGGGGTAACTGAGATGGAACTTGACCACGTGCGTTAGGCCCCGCCCACTAGCTGATGACGCTTTCTTCTTTACGACATATCATAAAGTGTTCGTGTTATTAGCGGTGCATGCGCACTGCAGTGTTCCTTGTAACTTAGGCCATTTTCAAAATTTGAGCGTGATAGGAAGATAGTGACATGAGTTGGTACTATTTACGTGCACTTGCGCTGCAGGAATGAGCCAGATACTTTGTGTCGGGGGAGAGAAGTATATTTGACATGTTTACAACCCGTTAAATGCCATAGTCAATTGTACATTTTGTCATGTTTGGCCACGAAGAAAACGACGCTACTGATGTTTGTCCAAGTAAGGATGTGCAACTCAGTGGTGGCTACATACACTGAGTTGCATATATGTGGCTAGCCTATCGCCAGCGTCGATATAAACATGCAATTTTTCCGGCCTACCTGCAAGCACATCCACTAAAACCAGCCTGTATGTTAAGTCTGGGTCCTAAACAATGATATTATGCAGTAATTCCGTGACTATGGACTCTCTACTATTTATTTCGAGTGAAATCCGGTCAGGAACGAATACAGAAACACGTCCGTGCTCGCCATCTTCTCTAAAATTATGACGCGAAACACGCCGGTGCAAGAAAACGTGCGGTAAACACTGGTTTGTTCAAATTGCAAACCTAAACACGTGATCGGTCAAATCGACTCCTATCGCACGGGCTGTCCATGCAACGATCACTGTCCAGTAAAATGTCGAACAGAGGGAAGAACAGAAAACTGCCTCTCAATTCTGAATATCCACAGCTGTCAAAGAGACAGAATTGTACAGCGAAGGCCAGCTTCTGTGGTCATTTCCCCAACTTTCAATATGGCGACACAGAAAATTTCCAAGACCAAATATATTTCCTAACGAAATCCCTCATAAAGCTCTGCAACGGAGATACCACTAATACTATGTGCTTTTCTTTAGGTTGTAGCTGCATTCGAATGATAAATAATATGCGTCATGAAAAAAGTGGGAAAATTGAAGCGCACCACCAGGTCTGGTGGGGGGGGGGAGGGCAGGATCATGGGTAAATTTATAATGTCAGCCACGTGCGGAACCAGAAAAAATGATGTTTTTGACATTTCTCTTAATATTCCTACTTTACTGGCAGAAAAAGTAGGGAAGAACTATTTTATTTCACATGACAGTATTATTTACTAATTTATCTTGAAGATTTGGCGAAGAAAACACATAAATAAATAAATCTGACCAAAAAATCGAACAAAAATACCTCTTTAAAAATTAGGTCAATGTGACGTCATCGAAGTGTCCAGTTTCATTATTTTTGTTATTTAATTTTTTTTCACATTTATTGCTACAGCTTGACTCAAGGCCATAGTGTGGTAATTTTGAGCCCCCTAGCTCAAGGGGTAAAGAACATATTGGGGAGAACCCCCCTCCCCGGCCCTGGGCAATTTCTGAATACACCAGGTAAAGAGGGTTCATGGGATTCATCCCGTTGGTTGAATTGTCCTTTTTCATATTACCGGTATAATTTTTTTTTTCTATCTTTTTTTTTTCTCTCCAGCACTAGTGACAATAGTTGGAAGCAATGACTTTTCTCAAATCTTGTTGGAAGAATACCTAGTACATTGTGTTTTCTGCGTAAATTGTTTAGTATGATTTTTTGTCCCTTTTTCAAATTATACGGAAATACATCTTTCACTATGGACTCGATGCCTCTATTCGTGTTCGACATTTTACTCGACAGTGATCGTTGCATGGACAGCCCGTGCGATAGGAGTCGATTTGACCGATCACGTGTTTAGGTTTGCAATTTGAACAAACCAGTGTTTACCGCGCGTTTTCTTGCACCGGCGTGTTTCGCGTCATAATTTTAGAGAAGATGGCGAGCACGGACGTGTTTCTGTATTCGCTCCTGACCGGATTTCACTCGAAATAAATAGTAGAGAGTCCATAGTCACGGAATTACTGCATAATATCATTGTTTAGGACCCAGACTTAACATACAGGCTGGTTTTAGTGGATGTGCTTGCAGGTAGGTCGGAAAAATTGCATGTTTATATCGACGCTGGCGATAGGCCAATTGATCGCTCTGTGCCTGTCATCTCGGCATCAGCAGACAGGGGTCGAAATTTACACCTGTCTACCTGTCAGAGACAGGTAATTTTTGAAAGAGACAGGTAGAGAAATAAAACACCTGTCTCTATTGACATGTAGCCAATAATTTTGTTTTGGTGTTCAAAACATATCTTCAACAAAATTCATTCAAAACACCTGCTAATAAGTGCAAGTAAACAAGGTGTCATTAATTTATTAGTGTCTTGCAACATCTAAATTTGTCATTAATCTTGAGTTGCATGTATGTGAAAATTTCAACGATTGCATGTTCAGGTAATTCTTGAAGGTGACAGGTAAACATTTTGGTCACCTGTCTCGTATGACAGGTAAATTATTTTGAATATTTCGACCCCTGGCAGAGGGGACAGGCACCTGGGTCTAATCTACGCCAAACATAACACTCCAGTCTGGGGTGGTGGAGCGGTCAATAGACCTGGACACTATGTTAGTCCCCAGTCACAGTGGATTGACTACACGATATGCCATTGCTAGCCTTTCCAACGTCTGGGATAAATTTTTTGAATTAAAAAAATCTTTTCAGCTCACCTGACAAATAAAGCTGACACGAGTAATGTGCTCAGGTTAATTGGCTCTATCTTGATTCAAGCCAGAGTAAAACAATTTGAAAATTTGGAACCTTTGCCTTCGTAACTGCCCAAAACAGCACACATCAAAAAAATTGAAATGCCAGCTCTCGTTCGTGCAGATTCTGCCCTCGTCGTTGTGTCGTTGCATCGACACCTACAGTGATGAAGATCGAGGGGAGATAATTCAGTTGAGGGAACATCTTTATTTTACAAATCTGGACATGAACAATAAAGTTTCATTCATCAATTCATTACCAGTTTGTGACATTGGTATACCGTACTTTAACTTCAGTTATATATTATGTCGTTCATTGCACTGTAAATAAGTGGATTATGAGATATAAATATGAAATACTCCATGTCGACTCGTTCGTGAATGAATCCCCAATGAACGGTATCAAACTGCATCATGTGCATCATCTCGAGAGCGATGGATTGATTGTTGCATTTTGAACATAATAATACGACCATGACAAAAGTAGCGTACATTTGAAAGAGGAATGATTGAGGTACAAATTTGTAAAAATGTCTTTTTCAGACTCTTATGTTGATACACTCTGATATATTATCAATTCCGGATTGCCGTATTTATGCTGCAATGATTCAAATAACCACAGCCAAAGTATTAAACAAGAGACTGAAAACGGTGCAGTTCCGGAGATTCATTATTGCCATTCAGATTTTAACCCGGGATTAATACCATCCATAGACCACACTTTGTCATACATTTTATTGTTCTGTGCCAGCTGGACTTACTACCAGATAATCTGTGGCATTCCATTCAGTCCTCATGCATTATTCTTACAGTTCACACATTTTCATTGTTTTATTTACTTGACACTACTCCATGTACTCGGGCTACTCGCTGTGATTTCCATTTCAATCAGGTTTGTTGTACGACTTTGGTTATAATTACAGGGAATATAGGGTAAGTGGAGAGGGTTTTATGGAAATAACTAGTAGGCTACGTCTATAATGTGGATGTGATTCCTGGTGCATTTTGCTACTGACAATACTTACGGACAAATTAAAAGTATATTGCTGAATCCCTCTAAATATGAGACAGACAGTAACGTAGTCAATTTTGGAGGAATATGTGACGTCTGAATAATTTGCCTGCGAGAACCTTACACAAGACAGTCTGGATATAACAAACTGGAAATTATATTTTTCGTTTGCAGACGATATAGATTGAATATAGGCCCATTTTTATTTGTCATCCAGCTATTTGGTTATAAATTATTTAATTAACACTTGCCGTGCGCCTTCATTGTTTGTAATGTGTGCCAAAATGATTTGGTCCCTTAACTCATTCAGTACTGCAGCTTATCCTGGCTGTCAGCCCCAGATAGTTTTCTTGGCCTGAACCCCACTGCTTCCAGCTCAGGGCAGTCAGTACAGTTGAATAATTATCTTCAAAACAGAAGGCGTTCATGTGTTTTTGTCTGCATTTCAGATCCCAGACATTCTGAAACTTATTGCTAAATGTCCCTTTTAAATAATATATTTCAACAAAAACTATGTGTGTGTATTATTTTCCTCAAGAAATGCAGTTTTATTCCAAATGAAAATCAGTAAACTCACCGACATGTTCGTAATTTGCAAAATGATACTGCCAATGTCACTCGTCGGATGTTTCGATGAACAACAACAACCACGTAAAAAAAAAAGCACAAACCTACGTAATTTCCGAAGATTGTGAGCAGATATTTCTTTGATTACAATGCCCAGAAATAACCGATGAATACTCATTTATTCGTGGACATTTGTCAGAATAAACGCAGCTTCCAGATGAGAGACTTCGCTAAATTGCGAAGAGTTTGAGAGATTTTGTCATATTTGAAGACGTGTATCTCCGCTTTCCAGCGGTTGTTTTTCATGATTTAGGTCACGTTGGAAAGGTGATTCCCTGGGCTTTCCCAGTCTCGTCATAGTTACAATGGATGGTTAATATTACGAAAGCTATGATTGGATATAATCCGACGAATCTGATATTTGCGCCAATGAACCACGCCGACACTTCAGCGCTTTGGTTGGTTGTTGTTAGACACGTGACTAAAACGAAGGCACACGATTGATCAATTCGACAGTACAGGCTCAGCTCATTTCAAGCATGGCGCGAGATGAAAATGGCCAATATTTACCGACATGTGTGTTGGAAAAATGTGGAAATAAAGTTTACGGAGGGGATCTCGTGGATTTCATCTTGATGGAACGATTAGATGGTCTCTTGGACACATTATACTTCAGCAATAGAGAGATTTGAACGGGATTACTGAGTGAATTTACATTCTGCAGCAACATTTACTGGCACGGTAAAATTGTGAAAATTTTGTAGCTCCACATTTCCCCCATTATTTCTTCGTTTCACTCTCGATCTTGTTTTATTTGTTTTGCCAAAATGAAAACATTCTTTGATAATCCGAATGTTGAAGGCCTAGGCTTTTCAAAAATATATACATTTGGGCAAGTTTCACTCGAGGTGCTCGCGTAAAATGCTGCATTGCAGACGGAGTGGGGTTTTATTTGACGGTGAAGCAGCGATGTCGCCTTTTGGCGTCATTGGGGCTCTTAAGAAATTATGCCAAAAGTCGTCAACGGGGTTGAGACGGAAAATTATTTTGTCGCCTTTTGGCGTCATTGGTACCGAATGAGTTAACATGCTACAGGCCTTGCATTTTGCCCCGGCCCCGTGATCGACCCCGTGAGCACTTTTCACGGGGATTTTTCATCGGCCCGGTCAAATCACTCCAGTGAGTATATTCCCATATCTTCGTGGAATAAATCTAATCCTAGTACTGTGTCTTCTGTCTTGACGATTTGTGCTTGGGCCAAGAAAAAAAATATGTCTAGTTTCCGGTTACCCGACCGAGTCTAAATAAATCGTGCGAGTCTAATAATTTTATCAGCAAATTCCAACGAAATCACAACGAAATCACAACGAAGACCGCGTTTTACAACAACAACAACCGTAAATCGGCACGCCCACTGTCAGCATACCGTAAAGTGTGACCATTTCTCCGCTAAAAATTCCAAAATTCCCCGACTGTTTTATTATGAAGGCATTGCAATAAATCCCCAAGATTCAAGCAAGTAATAATTCTTCGTTTTTCGAGAAATGGCGTGTTCAAATCGTTGTATCAGGCCTTATTTTTTCAAAATCTGGCGTGAACGATTTACCGTTCGCGTGATTTTTAGCGTACGTAACCGATCGTTCGGTTACGCACCAACTTCGTTGCGTAACCGATCGGTTACGTGAAAGGTTACGTAAATTTTCGAAACAATTTGGAGCCACGGCACGTGTGGAAAAATCAAACCAGACACGGCTTACTCCAAATAAAACGTATTATTTCATTAATTATTTCACGTGAGTTCGGTGTTTATTACTAAAAAATACGCTTAGTTATGTGAAGATCGTCTACAAATGTAAAACAGAGCGTCATTTATTCAGAAAAGTTTGTTGAAACGCGTAAAACGCACCTTGTTTACAAGCTTCTGCAACGAAATCCCGGAAGCCCCTCCCCACGTTAAAGATATCAAATTGAAGGGCAACAACTCTGCTTTCATAACACAACCTTATTTCAGGTCAATAGTAAAAATGCGTCGATTTTATTGGGTGAAAATGGTCATGTGTTTCGAATCCTTCTCATTCAACCCCAATAAACCCGCGAAAATGCTGGTCACCTGACGTAACCCGACTTCCTGATTGGTCAAACTGCTCCAACTGCTCATTAACATAAAATATCGTTAAATGTCGTTTGGTTTTGCTGAGGTAAGCCACACGTCGCGTAAACAAAAGGATTTTTACCGATTCACTTGGAATTTTTAATAAATATTCAATATTCGTTATGCTACGAGTAACCAGGAATACATACCGTGACATCTATAAGAATTCAGAAGAGTTATTTTGTCGAGATGAAGCAAAACAGACCGTCTATCGATCGGCATCGGTAGTATTCTGAACGTGATAAAATTCCAGTGCTTACGTGAGTTTTACGGTACATTATTTTTGCCGAAATGCGATTCCTAAATATTTCTAAAAGCTGTAAAATGCCAAATATGTTCTGAATGTATGTTCAGGGTTTCAAAATGATTGATTGTGCATCAAATAAATGGTCAATTCCAACGACCAGACAGTCTCCACTTCTCGGCAAATAGTTTCAGTGCCGACCTATTTCCATCTGGGCATGCGTAATTGTCTGGCCAGTGAAAACGAAACCACTCCGACACAAACAATTTAACTAGGCCATAAGCAATTCATGATTTATCAAACAACCACGGCCATGTAAATTAGCCTGCCAGTCGACAAAAGGAGAAAGAGAAAGTGGACGGTATACGCGGAAATATCGCTGTCGTCACTTTTTATTTTATTTTCACTTTGTGCAGACAGACAATGCCGACTTGTGACTTGCTGGCAGATAAAATATTCTGCAACATTCTTCGAATTATCTACATCTGCAACTCGAGGTCACAGTTTGAAATTGTTTAAGTGCAGATCTCGGTTGGACACCAGAAAATATTTCTTCAGCCAGCGTGTTGTGGACATATGGAACAGTTTACCGGAGCGAGCTATTAGAGCCACGACCATCAACACTTTTAAATCGTATATAGACCACCACCTCCGCACAGTTAGGGGTCTTTAAAAGCCTTATTTAGGCTTCCTACCCCAGAAGATTCAAGGTAAATTCAAGGTAAATTCAAAATTCGCCCCACGTGAACGGTGACCGTTCGCGTAAAATATGATCTGCGTAACCTGAACGAGCGTTCGCGTCAAAAAATAAGGCCTGTTGTATTATCCCGTCTCGTTTCTCAAATTGCTCGAATTAGATAGGCGCTGGTACAGATCTCCATGATGTTCAAATTAATTTCCCATTTCATTTTATGTTGTATATGTCAATTTTTTTCTTCGGACTTTTCCAGAAAACAAGTGCACTCCCCCGAAGGCACTGGAATTCCACATGGAATTTTGTATTTTTCACTAAAAATCCTTGAAATTCTACAGGGTAATTTCATCATTCCTGGAGGGAAATCCTTGGAATGTATTGTTTTGCATATCAAGTTAATAAATTAAAACGATACTCGTTTTTATGGTAATTGAAAACAGCAGTCAAGACACATTATTGGCAATTATTATTTCTACAATATCAGTACAATAACTGGTTTCAGCAGAAGTCGTTGAAATATCAAGATTTGCTGGATATTTGCAAAAATACCAACATGGAGGGTATTCATTCCCCCCCCCCTCTCCCTTTATCTTTTTGGTAATAAGATCTTTTGAATATCTGAAAATACGGGGGAATATGTTGGGGGGTGGGGATATATGTCCTGGGAGAATGTGTTCAAGTGGGTGGGAATGTTGTACAATCAAGAATAATTTGTAGAGCATTGTATATGGGACAGGAGTACTGGACATCAAAATAAAATTTATTTCCAAACAAAGGTTTGGTTGATATAATATGACCAATAATACATTGTCGTGTGGTGAAATTTGATATCAGCCCTGATGGCCAAAAATCAGCCCCGTGACCCTGCAAGACGGGGCCTATTGATCAGCCCCGTCTTATTTCTAGAATGCAAGGCCTGATGCTAATTAAAAAGATCTCGCGAGATAGCCGCAAACCTGTCCATGCTGAAAAAAATGGCGCGGCAACGAGGAGCAAGCAACTGCTGGTCAGTAAATAACGGCAAGTAAGTTATTTTAGTGTGATCTTTCAACCTACAGCTATTCATACAATAACTTCAATGTTTGAATATTCACCTTCCCGTCTTGGCTGATCCATAATGGGGTGATTTTATTGACTAATCCAGTCCACATATCGTCTACCCTCGCTGGCTAAATTTTGTATCTGATAACGGTGAAGTAAATTTGGGGTGTACTGAAACCCGGTCACGCCCGGACTGGACCTGTTCAGTTTGTGTTTTGAGAGTATGGTTTCTTTAATTACAACTTCCGGAAGTATACACGGGATTACCTACCACTCTTTCAGTATGCTCAATGGGGATGCGCAGGTAGGGTTAAACGGGTTTGTACAAGGCTAGGCCGGTGCAAATTAATTCTATGTTTCTCGTCAGGACAGCTTTTCAAATCAATGAGGGAGAGCGAAAAACACAACACAGTCAGAGATAAAAACACGGACAAAATGGACTTTTCCCTCAAATTTTTCAACACTCGGGAATAGTACTGACATACATAATAACAAACTATAGCAACATATTTAAACCATTCATTAAATGTTCAATCAAATTAAACTACTTAAAACATAGACCCCAGTGGTCCAAGTCCATCAATGTTTTTTTCAAATGAGGTGGGCAGGTGTTTGTTTTATTATTATTTTTTTCTTTTGGCCCACATATTATATTCAAAACTTCAAGCACCATGAATAGAAAGGTGATGACTGAGAATGTGCTGCCCAGTCTACTTTCATATATACATTACAAAGACAAATATTTCCCCTAATTTCTGCAAAATTAAAATTGCCAAAAGCTTTGTTGTTGACTGAACCATGTGAAATTCACATGGTTAGATGGCATGTGCAGGGGTCGAAATTTACACCTGTCTACCTGTCTCGGACAGGTATTTTTTGAAAGAGACAGGTAGAGAAATAAAGTACCTGTCTCTATTGACAGGTGCCAATAATTTTGTTTTGGTGTTGAAAATATATCTTCAACAAAAGTCATTCAAAACACCTGCTAATAAGTGCAAGTAAACAAGGTGTCATTAATTTGTGTCTTGCA
The DNA here is from genome assembly GCA_036873755.1 of Hanleya hanleyi. Taxonomy (NCBI): domain Eukaryota; kingdom Metazoa; phylum Mollusca; class Polyplacophora; order Lepidopleurida; family Hanleyidae; genus Hanleya; species Hanleya hanleyi. The sequence continues at coordinate 23,915 of JAVTVY010037645.1, forward strand.
ACATCTAACTTTGTCATTAATCTCGAGTTACATGTTCAGGTAATTCTTAAAGGTGACAGGTAAACATTTTGGCCACCTGTCTTGAGTGACAGGTATATTATTTTGAATATTTTGACCCCTGCATGTGTGACTACATATATGGTAGAATTTCGAAGCAATTAAGTCACACCTTTCTTGAGGAGTTTGAAGATTTTAGCCTAGCAGTAGTTCAACTATATGTACTACAAAAGTTGTCTCCCCTCGTCAATTGCTGATTCCAGTAATATTGAACCAGCCAGCAGAATCCCATTGGAATTGTCAATTAACTGGATTATCTGCATAGAAAAATATCAGCTTTGTTTGTATTGTGAATACAAGCCGAAGGAAAAAAGCCAATAATATAATTTACCATCACTCAGTACTGACTTGAAAAAACACTAGACTTAGTCCCTTTCCGTTTCATAACCTAAACGGGTCCGAATTTTAACACTAGACTTAGTCCCTTTCCGTTTCATCACCTAAACGGGTCCGAATTTTGCATGCACCCGGCTACCACGCATGTGCAACAGGAAGTAAAATTTGCCGCGGGAAATAGACAAAGTTGACAGGACCCAAAACAGTGATCAAAGATCGTCTTGAAATAAATTTTCAATGGATTATTTATTGGATTGTCCGTTCCTTCAGATAGATCTAGACTTCTAATAGGTATTTAAGAAAATAGATCACATTTTATCATTTTGCTAGATGAAATTCTACTTGTCGCATGGACAGGTAGATTTGTTTTTCACTTATCGCCGGGAAAATTCAATTGTCCGCGGCAGATAGACAGGCATTATTTCGACCGCTGTAACTAAAACACACCAAATCTGGTAAACCATATAAACTTAAGTTTATAGTCATCTTAAATTAGATTTAGTGACTTTGTGTTTTTATCTGCCAGATTTGGCAAAATTCTACGCGGCATACATTTGTAATGGCTTCACATTCACGTAAAACCTAGGCGCGCGGCGACGCGAAACATAGAATCAATATTCCCCGGCCCTACCATTGCAAGGACGTTTGCTGACTTTCTCATGCATATAATTTGAAAAGATCTAACTTTCCAATGCAGCTAACAAACGGACTACAAGCCATCTTTATATAGAAAACTAAAAGCAAGCAAAAAAATTGTTTTTCTCTTTTTCATCTTTATTTTACTTTGTGTTGGGCTGAAGACCGAAATAGCAGTTGACTAAGTGACAATTTTTTCATCAAGTGAAAGTCGAAGGCTATCCAATTGTGCAATTTTACCAGTGTGACATTATTTTTGGCGCAATAGTCCAATTTAAGACATCATCCTCATCATTACGAAAGTGAACAAATTCTGAAGATAAAAATGTAACATCCCACCCTGCATTCGAACAGTGATTGAAAAACCTAGAAATGTGATTTGTAACTCTCCAGAAATTCATAGATGTTCCCCTGCTGAAAGGTGGCATGCTATATGCACAGCTAAAACCAAAGGCCTTCGCAGAGTAAATAAGAATTACCGGTACCTGTGATTGCTTACATCAATAGAATAGAATGAACAATTTGTAATGCGAGACTTGCACAATACAGGGTTCCGGCCTCGGCCGCTAGGATCGCCTTTGTTTTTATTTCCGTTTTATACCACTTCTATCGTCTGCTAGGCACAGCTGAGTAGGCTGGCCGGTCGTTTCGCTTGGACGCGTAGCGGGCGATAACTCTCTGTAATAACCACCGCCCAACCGCCAGGATCGCGGCGAACGACACCTTCAGTTTATCGAGAAAAAACAGCCGACATGGAAATAGATGTGAAAATAGCAGCTACTGTGTGTTTGCTTTGAGGTATGTGGTTGATTTATATGATTTTAAGTTCAATACTTGATGTAATCGATAGAAACCTGTCGTAGTTTATTCGATTGTGCCTCCATACTCTTTAGCAATGGTGAAAGACAAATAAGCCGAATATAAAACCGACGCGCGGGATGATTGAAATAGCATAAACGTTTCCGTTCCGGGTCGTTTATATTTTGGAAACATTCAAGGAATTCCCGTAGGTAAGCAAACCCTATGTCGCGAAATATCATGCAGGTAGTTGTCATTTGAACTCCGCTAAAGTCAATAAATACCGCGACGTCAGCATTAGCTGACAATGGGTTCAAATGTGTATTCATCATGTTCATGCCAGCATGCGTACAGCTGTTAGATCTCAGCGGGAATGGAGCTTTCAAAGCTGCCCTGAAAGACAAGCCCAGTGCCTAGCAGACGATAGAAGTGGTATGAAACGGAAATAAAAACAAAGGTGATCCTAGCGGCCGAGGCCGGAACCCTGTATTGTGCAAGTCCCGCATTAATCAGATATGCATTTATTGTTATTCGTATATCATGTATAATAGAAGGTAGCCAGGATATATGTTTTTTTATTTTTTTAATATGTGAATTACATGTTCTTCCTATTTAATCTGCAAGGGCCTCAGATTCAAACATTGATCCCCAACCAGCCTGCCCCAGATTATACATGACCAGGTAAAAGTCATTGTATGGAATTGAATAACATGCCTTGGAGTTATTTCAGCTTGTCCACCAACATTCACTGGATGGGCATCCTCCAATTACAGCTACATGAAACTGGATGGCCAGTGCTCTGCCATAAACTGACCAGTCCTACCTCTGTACTGCATGTACATGTGTGTGCTAAGCAGCTGTCTGAGGGAGCGCCCCCCTCGCGATCAAAATTTTTAGAAAATCAACAATAGAAATCTCAGAGAGCTTTTCAGGAGAAATTTAGACGAGAAACTGATTATAAAAGCTTACTACAATTGTATGAAAGTAAAAGTATCCTAGTATAATTGTCCAAAAGTATTCCCAGTATTCTCCAACAAGTACTTGGCCAACTTTGGAATTCTTGCATATTATGTCAGTTATTCGGTAAAGTGGTGTGACAAGCGTTAATCCGATAAACCTGGAGCGATCCCAGATAGCACATGCCATGGTGTGGTACAGTAAACAAAACTCATGTGAAGTAATGTCTTGGACTGGAAGCTTTTTAAAGTCTGACCGGTTTCGATCCTAGTTGGATCTCATCAGAGACTGCAAGATTTGGGTTTGTTTGGCGTATTTATACTAAAGACGGCTGTCGGCCGGCAGTAGGCCGGTAACTGACGTATGTCGGCCTGTGTAAGCTGGTAACTGACGTATGTCGGCCGGTAGTCGACCAGTGACGATAGTTTAGAAGTGGGGAGCCGTCCGTCAGTATATAATTGGTGGCGTCGGCCGGCACTGTATTTCAGTGGGCTGTTTGTCACTCGCCGTCGGCCGGTTGTCGGTCGCAATACAAGATAAGCCAATTACAAACCTTTAAAAGAATAAAGGACAAAGAACTGGAAGAAATAAAAAAGTGTTTTTATATGTGGAGCCAGAACAATGACATGGCATTGTTACTATAAGATTTGTCCAGGGCGAGTCCCAATGTGAAAACGAAGTGTCCGTTTAAAAGTATGTCTGTGGCTTGTATAGCCTGTGCAGGAAGTGTGCTTTTTACCCCTCGGCCATTTTGGCCTCGGGGTATTGTCGTTGCCATGGACGTCCGTACGTCCGTCCGTCCGTTAACGCATTTTAGGCAAAACCGCTTGAGATACAACCACCAAATTTTCAACACTTGTTTATCTAGTGCTAAGTCAAGACGCCTATCGAAAGTGGCTTCCCTCGGCCCATATTTTACAGAGTCCTGCCCCTTTACAGATACATTAATTTCTATTTCTGTTCTATATGCCTGAATATAACCAACTATATCTGCAGAACTGTGTTTGGTATAGCTACTATATTTTGGAAACTTATTTATATTGTTGTATTCTACAAGCCAACAAAGGATTACTCACCTCGGCTTATGGAGTTATGCCCCTTTCGGATATAATAATCTCCTATTTTGTTATCTGTAGTTGAATGTACAAGTTATATCTGCAGATCCGTGCATCTTATTCGTCTCGGTTCTTATTTTACAGTAGTGCTAAGTCAGACGCCTATCGAAAGTGGCCCATACTTTACAGAGTTATGCCCCTTTACTGATATATTAATTTCTATTTCTGTCCTATATGCCTGAATGTAACCAACTATATCTGCAGAACTGTGTTTGGTATAGCTACTATATTTTGGAAACTTATTTATATTGTTGTATTCTACAAGCCAACAAAGGATTACTCGCCTCGGCTTTTGGAGTTAAGCCTTTTTCAGATATAATAATCTCCAATTTTGTTATCTGTAGCTGAATGTACAAGTTAAATCTGCAGATCCATGTTCGGTACAGCTTATTCGTCTCGGTTCTTATTTTACAGAGTGCTAAGTCAGACGCCTATCGAAAGTGGCTCCCCTCAACCCATATTTTACAGAGTTATGCCCCTTTACAGATATATAATTTCTCTATTTCTGTCCTATATGCCTGAATATAACCAACTACCGGTATATCTTGATCATCCCACATAGAACTATCTCTTCCCCAATTCACACTACACATGGGTCACAATCACTTGGGGAAAGCAGAGGGGTTTTGATTAGATCAATCTCATGTTTTGTTTGGCCGGCCGGCGACCAGGTGGTTAACCATTGTGACAGTTGGAAGAAGTAATAACAGTGGTTTCATTAAGGATTGGAGTAGAAGTTGAAATGGCCAAAGTAGCAGTTGCCCCCATCTCTGACATTGAGGCGATCGAACTGATGGAGCGCAGCGACCGAAAGGAGGAAAGCGCGAGGCAGATTCAACAGTCTGTCCAGAACAAAAATAATTAAACAAGTTTTAACATTTTCTGACCTTTATGTAATACAGAACATCTCACAGTATTTGTAAATGACAGTCACTCGACTGTACAGTTTCTTTGCTCTCCTATGTCTGTCTATTGTTTATATAGTCCCGTCAATCATCATCCTGCCCTCTTAGTTCAGTCACTGTCCTCAAAGTCGCTGTCATCAGATTCATCATCATCCTCATCACTATCATCAAGACCATCCGGTCTTAAGCAGAACGCCACTGCTACATCCTCTTCCTGCTGTTTTCCCACTGCCCCTTCTCCCTTCATTTGTGCATCCAAATTCACCAACACTGGCACATCATGTCTAGTAGCTGTTTCCTTATTTCTTGCAACTTTTCTCCTCTTTTTCACCATCAACCAAGTTTTTACTGATCGTTTGATAAGGTCATCACACTCCGTGGAAAACAGTTTAGGCCCATTCAATGAAACCAACATCAGAGATTAAGCAGGTCATTTTTACGTATTATGTGATGGCGGTTTCCGTCCCTTGTGTCTGTTCTATATCTGGGACAGTTTTCCATCCACAGTTCCAATTTTTGGCGAGTGGATACCTTGTAGGGAGACTATGTGCAGGGTGCAAAATAGAAAAATAATTATGGTTGCCCAAGGGCAACCTGCACCACATTCTCAGGTTGCCCGGCTAATTTTTAAGTTGCCCGAAAATATATGTACTTTATTGGACCCGAAATCAGACTCGACAAAACAAGTATGATTTATCTGTGACAATCTGATGATCATGTACAGACTAGACTATCACTGAATCTTTTTGTTTGATCTCCAATTGGCAGTTCTAAACCTTTTTAACAACCAACGCAATGGCACCATTGCAGCAACAATTTGCCATGAAACCAAATCTAAGTAAGCTCATTTCATAAAATTAATTTATGAAGTTATGAGCAACAAGTGAAAGACCAGGGTTCCTACAGCTATGACCGGATAGAATTTCAGGAGTTTTTAAGGACAAAAATGCTTTCAAATGACTCATTTTAATATTGTGTAATTGATAATTAATTGTACTACATCTATATAAAGAAAATGAAAAAAAAAAGAAATAAATAAAAAAATCTGTAGTAAGTAGCTATGAGCAAGATAAGTTGATGATATTTATACTTTGTTTTAAATATGATAATGAATAAGTCAACTCATGGTTCCCATCTCTCATCTGCTAAGTTAAACTATTACATCCAGATGCTACTTTACAGGGGAGATAATCATGTAATGTTACTGTAAACTCTTTCCCCCTTAGACTTGTGGGGAATTTTCTCTCTCTGACCCATAATAGATTTGTAATGGCGTAGGTCTTTAACCAATGGAGACATTTCAATTTTCATACTTCTCCCGCGATGTAAAATATCACGTTTTATGTCCCATGTCATGTGGAGAAATATTTACCAATGGTCTCCCACAGACCCATTGTACGTCATTTGTTCACGTTTTATACCAATATCAGCAGCATTTATTCTAAAAATAAGTAATCTTGCGAGAAATGTGTTGTCTGCTTTTCGTCTGTTGAAAATCACGAAAAAGGCGAAGAAATTGTCGCATTTTAGCTGCGTTTTGCAGCGTTCTGTTGTTGTTCCGCTGCAATTCCTATGTTATTATATACCATTCATTGTAAAGCTAATTCTCCATAGATTCGGGATTTGACAGAGACATAACGAGATTGCAGGTTTTGAACGAGCTGAAATTGAAAAAGTCCCATATACTTCCCGGAAGCAGAATGACGACGATAATAAATATTCATAAGGTTAAAATAAGAATGCTCACTGATTGGCCAAGGTTGATCGAGGCTCGGCGTGATTGGAGGAAGAGGTCACGTGGTGACGCAGTCTCTATGGTCACTGTCGGACAAAAGACCGGCTGGGAAAGAATGGCGGATAAGACATTTACCGCGAAGACAACAGTTCGTGGGAAAATATGTAAAATAAACTCAGATGGGCAGATTTGACGAGTTAGTCATCAAGGTTAGATACTTTGGTAGTTTATTCTCGCGTTACGTGAAATATTCAGGAATTTGGAAGCAGGTTTTACTATTTTTCGAACGTTTCTCTTGGAGCAAACCAAACACATTTGGTGTCCAATCGCGCATTTTTCGTCAATTATTTTTCTTCCTCTCCTGATTTTATTTTACCCGTATTACAAAACAATTTCAGTCATCTTCAGGGATAAATCATAATTTAATTATATTCCTACATTGTGAAACACCCTGCCAGTGGGACGGTATCCCCTAAGTCGTGAGTTCGATTCTCACCCGAGCCAGTATTTTCTGGCAGGGTGTTTCACATGTAGGAATATACTTAAATTACAAAACAAACCAACAGTATATAAGCCAGATTTATTTAAATTTTGGCTTTCTGAAAATGTATAGTTATGTCTCCCCCAACTATGTTGGGGGGAGACATCTAGTGCGTCTGTCTGTCTGTCTGGATGGATGGATGTCTGTCTGCGTGGATGGATGTCTGTCCGTCCCCTTGCCTTGTCTGCAAGATATCTTGAGAACTACTGGATGGAATTTCACCAAACTTGGATGGAAGCTTCATTGGGATAGCCCCCTCATTTGATTAGGTTTTGGTGTATGTGCGTGCATTCATCCGTGTCCGGTGTCCGTCCGTCCGTCCATCTACTTGTACATGGCCTTGTCTGCAAGATATCTTGAGAACTACTGGACGGAATTTCACCCCACTTGGATGGAAGCTTCAGTGGGATAGCCCCCTCATTTGATTAGATTTTGGTGTGTGTGCGTGCATTCATCCATGTCCGGTGTCCGTCCGTCGGTCCATCTACTTGTACATGTATATACAGGGCTTGTCTGCAAGATATCTGGAGAACTACTGGACAGAATTTCACCAAACTTGGATGGAAGCTTCATTGGGATAGCCCCCTCATTTGATTAGGTTTTGGTGTATGTGGGTGCATTCATCCGTGTCCGGTGTCCGTCCGTCCGTCCATCCATCTACTTGTACATGTATATACAGGGCTTACCTGCAAGATATCTGGAGAACTACTAGATGGAATTTCACCAAACTTGGATGAAAGCTTCATTGGGATAGCCCCCTCATTTGACTAGGTTTTGGTTTGTGTGCATGCGTTCATCCGTGTCCGGTGTCTGTCCGTCCGTCCATCTACTTGTACATGTATATACAGGCCTTGTCTGCAAGATATCTTGAGAACTACTGGACGGAATTTCACCACACTTGGATGGAAGCTTCAGTGGGATAGCCCCCCTCATTTGATTATGTTTTGGTGTGTGTGCGTGCATTCGTTCATGTCCGGTGTCCGTCCGTCCGTCCATCTACTTGTACATGTATATACAGGGCTTGTCTGCAAGATATCTGGAGAACTACTGGACAGAATTTCACCAAACTTGGATGAAAGCTTCATTGGGATAGCCCCCTCATTTGATTAGGTTTTGGTGTATGTGCGTGCATTCATCCATCTACTTGTACATGTATATACAGGCCTTGTCTGCAAGATATCTTGAGAACTACTGGACGGAATCTCACTCCACTTGGATGGAAGCTACAGTGGGATAGCCCCCTCATTTGATTAGGTTTTGGTGTGTGTGCGTGCATTCATCCATGTCCGGTGTCCGTCCGTCCGTCCATCTACTTGTACATGTATATACAGGGCTTGTCTGCAAGATATCTGGAGAACTACTAGACAGAATTTCACCAAACTTGGATGGAAGCTTCGTTGGGATAGCCCCCTCGTTTGACTAGGTTTTGGTGTGTGTGCATGCGTTCGTCCGGTGTCCGTCCGTCCGTCCATCTGCTTGTACATGTATATACAGGCTTTGTCTGCAAGATATCTTGAGAACTATTGGATGGAATTTCACCAAACTTGGATGGAAGCTTCATTGGGATAGCCCCGCATTTGATCAGGTTTTAGTGTATGTGTGCATGCATTCATCCGTGTCCGGTGTCCGTCCAACCGTTCATCTACTTGTACATGTATATACAATGAAAATCGCTTCTTTGCAATTAATATTTTTAGATACGCAGCTTTGTTTAAGATACTTATTGTTACATTCATTTTATAGCACTTTCCCTTAAATTATGTGCCCATTCAAGGCAAGGTGGGAGGTTGGGGGGAGACGTATGTTTTTGCTCAAAAAACAACCAGCATAGGCTTCATGCCGGAGCGGCAACTCAAGGGTCAAAGCGGAACCTCTAGTTTTAATTAGGTTTTACTCAAAGTAAACGCAAAAAATTGCAAAAGTAATCCATCACATGGGAACTCAGTGACACGTTAAAATCCGTCTTCATGGGTTAGGCGAACACCCGTCAAAACACGCTTACATGGGGATCGACACAAGCCGTCAAAACCCGCTTATATGGGGGAGAGAGTTAAGGGGGAATAACGGTGATCCATGATGGCTGACCATGTGCAAATCTCAAATTTTCAATGTTATCACATCTAGTCTTGAGGTAAATATATATTTGTAGCTGTATATTCGATAATAGTTGTCAGAAAGGGATTAACAGCAAATTTTGTGAACCATCAACAAAGTCAACCTTGGATGTAGTTTCGTTATTGGCAACTGAATTATGCAGTGTCCAGTTTTCGTTACCATACTTCAACATTCGGTTTGCCATCTTCCCAAGACCAAAACTTTTTGCCGACGTCAAACTCTTTCGACACAGCCTTCTTTTCAGCCTAATGAATAGTCCTTGTATGATATGAGACGATCGTATCAACAGACTTGCAGACTTTTTCTGTTTTTTTCACCCAAAAAAAATGTTTAGTTGCCCCGGGCAATTGGGCAAATGGCTATTTCGCACCCTGATGTGTCACGTATCAAAATGAAGGTCGAGGTCAGAGGTCAAAGGTCACTGGCCTGAAAAAGGGGAAATCACTGAAGTGTGTGTGTCCGGTCTATATCTGTGAACATTTTCTATCCAGTCGCAATTTTTCTTAAGTGGATACGCTAGGTGGAGACGATGTGTCGCGTACCAAGGTTGAGGTCAAAGGTCACTGTTGCCTTAATTCCGGAAGTCATTGATCATTGACAGTTTTCTGTCTACAGTTCTAACTTTTGGTGAGTGGATGCCCTAGCGGGGAACGATGTGTTCCATACCGAATGTAGGTCGAGGTCAGATGTCAAAGGTCAGTGGGACCTAAAAATCAGGAAATAATTAAAAATTTCTAATTTTTTGTGAGTGGTTTCAGTAGGGGGGAATGAAGTGTCACATACAAAAAAAATTAGGTCAAGGTCAAAAGTCATTGTGACCCGAAAAACAGGAAATCATTAAAAATATTTTTTTTTTTGTGTCAGTAGGTACACCAAAATGTAGGTCAAGGTCAAAGGTCAAGGTCACTGTGACCCCAAAATTGTGAAATTGTTAAAAAATCTTGATCTTTTGAGTCCATTGAGAAATTACGGGGAGCCATTTTGTCCTATGCCAAACTTTAGATCCAGGTCAATAGTCAAGGTCACTGTGACCCCAGAATCAGTCAGTGGTCAGTGTGACTGAAAAATCAGGAAATCATTAAAAATTGCTAATTTTTTGTGAGTGGATTCAATAGGGGGAAATGAAGTGTCGCATACCAAAAATTAGGTCAAGGTCAAAGGTCATGACCCCAAAATCAGGAAATTTTTAAAAATAACATTTTTTTGGTCAGTAGATACATTAGGGGGACACAATGTGTCACATACCAAAATGTAGGTCAAGGTCAAAGGTCAAGGTCACTGTCACCCTAAAATTGTGAAATTGTTAAAAATCTTGATTTTTTGTGTCCATTGAGGAATTACGGGGAGATGGTTTGTCATGTACCAAAATTTAGGTCAAGGTAATAGTCAAGGTCACTGTGACCCCAGAATCAAGAAATCTTTAAAAATTACTTTTTTTTTGTGCCAGTAGATACATTAGGGGGACATGTGTTGCGTACCAAAATGTAGGTCAAGGCCGAACGTCAAGGTCACTGTGACCTCCAAAATCATGAAATTCATAAAAATCATGATTTTTGATACATTGATCATGTAATGCGATCTTGCGTTCTGTCCATTCATCAATTAACATTTATTGTCCATGCGATATCTCTAGTTTCAAGGTATGGATTGGCACCAAACTTTGAGTATACCTTACTCGCATGGCAAAGAGTGGCCATACATTTTGAGATCAATTTGTCAAAGGTCAAGGTCACAGTCCCCCAAAACTGAATCAAGTTTAGCAAGATGTTGGGTTGGAATATTCAGAGTTCTTTCCCCTACATGTATATGGCATTTGTTTTGTGGAGTCATCTCCCATGTTTGAAACCGCTACATTTAGTTAATCTGTTGTGAAATAAAAAACATACATTTTACTAATTTAATGGGGAGAGGGGTCCTTTTTTGAACTTCATACCTGTTTATTAACTCAAGAACAAGCGTTTACTTCATCACTTTCTTCTTCCTTCATGAAAAATTCTCTCGTCCGCAAGGAATCCATTTGCAGGAAGACTGCTGTTTTTTTTTATGTTTGACTATTGTCGATTTCAGTGTGGGATATGTGTCTCGGCTCTTGTTTAGTTACCATGAGTTAAGCCCATTTTAATTTATCATTCAATATAAGATGTGATATATGTTACATTCCAAGAAGCACAAAATCGTAGACCTTTCTCTGGATTGCTAGCTACCAATTGGAATCAAGGCTAATAAACAACCTTGCAATTTGGACCCGTGTAATTCCAGATATATGGGCGTATATTGAAGCCCCTTGGGCTCTTGTTCATTCTGCTCCGTAGTCTATTCTTTGTGAGCTTCAGCTTGCTTGCTGTTCTCTCCGGCCAAGCATTGGATCATACCGGTATGGTCAGAGCTGTTTCGGCTATTTGGGACATGCGGATATAGTGCTCCCAATGCACACCGCATTTTCAGGATCCTTAACAGTGTCCACCCTGTTGAGGTAGGCAGTTCTTCGTCTAGTGCAGTTCTCTTCTGTTTCTCTCCACGTTTCTCTGTTTCTGCTTTCCTTCCTTTACCTCGGCAACTTCCTCATCTAGTGTTCTCTTCTGTTTCTGTCCACGTTTTTCTTTCTGTTTCTTCTTTCCTTCCTTTACCTCGGGAGGCATCTTGGTTTTCCAGTCTAGGAGATCAAACTTTAACTGGCCCGTCGCTCTTTCACTCTCTCCTGTTGTTCAATTTCTGTGGGATGGAAGTGTTGTGCTATTTGTTGAATCTCTACATTGCCATAATCCTGGACATTAATACATGGTACCAACAGGGGATCAAATATTGAAAGTGCACTGAGAACTGGTAGAGATTCCTTGAACCGGTCCTCTATATTCTCTACAAGAGCCTCTGTATATTTTGCCAACCTCGTCTTCATCTCTTCAATGTCTCGCTCTGTGAATTGGAAGTCCAGTAGACCATTTTCTGAGAGCGTTGGTGTTGCATCTTCAAAGCTCTGAATAGGACCCCCTGATGTCACAAGGTCCTTCAGTTCAGTCTTTACAGAATCCAAGCAAGGCTTCAAACGACTATAATTTACAACAGAGCGTTGGAAGGCTTTTGACAGGTCAGAGAGGATGGGCAAGACAGCTCCCAGGATATATAATGTACTGAGAAACCTAGCATTGTTCATATGCCGCAGGAGCCCTGCCGAAGTAGCACATCTGTTTTCTAATTTGAGAAGAGTTTGAATGATTGCCATGTAGTTTTGCACTGCTGATTTCACAGAGTTATCCGTTGATAGCCAACTTGTTTTACAAGCTTTTTTGATTTTCTTTGCTGTTTTCCTCTTGACATTGGGAAGAAGTTTCAGATTGCACAAGTTACATTGGGTCTCCACAAAAACTGCAGTTTTCTGGTTTGAAAATTCAAAATTTTCCAAAGTTCTGTCAAATTAATAATTTGTCACCGTCTCTAAATATCTCAAATCTGTACTAGCATCAGCGCATGCCAAGGCTAATCGGTGGCAGACACAATGTACAGCAATCACAGAAGGACAGATTTTCTTTAGTTTTGCTGCCACTTCATTTTTCCTGCCCAACGTCACAGAGGCACCATCAGATGCCATGCCACCAACTCTGGTAATATCGAGACCCAGTTTCTATTTTCTCAGTCAACATTTTCATCAAAGTGGTGGCATCTCAGCAGTCTCATTAAGGATTTGAAAAGGAAAAAGTAAGAGTTGCCCCGTCTTCGACCTTGAGATTGCAACGCGATCGAACTGATGGCTCGTGATCAATTTTTTTTTAGAAAATTAACAATAGAAATGGTGCTCTCCGAGAGCTTTTCAGGAGAAATTTAGACGAGAAAAGCTGATTATAAAAGCTTACTACAATTGTATAAAAGTAAAAGTATCCTAGTATAATTGTCCAAAAGTATTCCCAGTATCTCCAACAAGTACTCGGCCAACTTTGGATTTCTTGCATATTATGTCAGTTATTAGGTAAAGAGGTGTGACAAACGTTACTCCGATAAACCTGGAGCGGTCTCAGATAGCACATATGTACTATGGTGTGGTATAGTAAACAAAACTCATGTGAAGTAATGTCTTGTCTGACCGATTTTGATCCTAGTTGGATCTTATCAGAGACTGCAAGATTTGGGTTTGTTTGGCATATTTTATGCTAAAGTTGGCTGTCGGCTGGCAGTGGGCTGGGAACTGACGTATGTCTGCCGGTGTAGGCCGATAACTGACGTATGTCGGCCGGTAGTCGGCCGGTGACGATAGTTTAGAAGTGAGGAGCCGTCCGTCGGTTGGTATATGTACCTGCGTGCGTTAAAAGGTTTCCAGTCCAAGACATAACTTCACACGAATTTTGATTACAGTACCACACCATGGTACGTATATGCCATCTGTGATCGCTCCAGGTTTATCCAAGTTACGTTTGTCACATCTCTTTACCCTATTTATTATGTCAGTTATGTCTACTCCTGGCAACCAGTGTACCGATAACTGCAATACATCTGATTTTGAAAGAAAAATAAAATTTCTCGTTGAAATTATAAAATAAATAGAAGTATATCTATTTCTATGATTTCAATTCATTTTTTTGTGAGTCGTACTGAAATGAAATGAAATGAAATTTATTCACCAAAATATACATCAAAGTAGTGAATACCAATGGCTGAAGTGCTGAATTTTTTAGAAATATGTATGAGTAATAATTAGCCTGATAATACAATTTGGCGGGAATAAAACCCAAAAGGGCTTGTTCTATCCCAGTAACTTCTTAAGAGGCATCGGTAGAAATATGAGAAAAAACATATGGCTGAAGAATAAAAGATTTCACGCACTGAGAGAAATGGACCAGTTATTACAATGCATCAACTCGCAATGAAATAGGATTTGAGTTTTGATTTAAAAAGTGATGTTGATTGAATGCCTTTCATTGATGGGGGCAGTTTGTTCCACTCTCGAGGTCCTGTAACCTTGAGGGTGTAAAATGATAAATTGGACCGATAGATGGGTCTATATAGGTTAAGCAGGTTTCCCCTGGTCTGATAATAATGAATACTAGATTGCTTAGTAAAATAGGACTGGAAAATTTGTGGCAGTATTTCGGGATGGTGAAAAAATTTGTGAGTCCTAACAAGGCATGAGTAAAGATTCAGTTTCTGTAACTGTAAAATTTTTAAATCAGTAAACAGGGGCGAAGTGTGGTCTAACTTTCTAGATAATGTTATCACTCTTACCGCACGTTTCTGGAGAGTTATCAATGGCTGTAGGTGAGTATCTCAGTTGAACTATTATATCCCAGATGGCTCTTTACCTCAACCGGTTTATACTTCGTGCACAAAATGCGTTAATTGCGTCGGTGGTGACAAAATAGGCAGGAAAACCAGACGGAACAATGAGTTTTGGTCAATTGGTAATATTAACTGGTGTATGATCCACTTTCACATATACATGACGAACACGTGTCGTTGTTGTTAAATGACGCACGAATTGGGACTTTTCAATGCCGGTCTATAGACAGAATATAACAGAAAATGATTTGAACGTAGCCTTGAAAAAATTTTATTCATGCCAGACGAATCTGTGAATTGATAATTACCCATTTCGTTCTTCTTTTTTGGGGATACTCCAGACTAGCTTGACGTTTCATGTTCATGAACCTGTTGAATCTCAGCACGAAGTACAAACTCTGATTGGCCGAATAACCGAAGACGGCCTTCTTTGGGGCAGTACCAACCAATCGTTATCGTGTTATCTTTCATTTATATTTCGTCTATTTCGGTATCAAGAGAACCACATGGACATGGTTGAGAACAACTGGGAAATGTGTACAATTGTCATTCGACAGAACGAATGGTGACAATTTCATTGGACAAGGCGGTACTCGGACAGCCCAAGAAGTGTGCCCGTTAGATTAGGAACCTGGCGGCCACTGGATTTGAGATTGACACACTAAGAAATGACTGACAATATTGGAATAGGTGTCGCAAATTTGCGAGATGCCATTGCCTGCGATGGGCGACGACTTCTATTGAAACCACTGGATACAGATTTCATTTCTAAAATTGGCGGAGCACTTTTCTGAAGCTACTAGGAGACAAAATATTTTTTAAAAATCTAACAGACTGATAGGTTGATATTTCCATCATTATCTAATGCACAAAGGAAATAAAAAGGACAATCTGAAAACTTTTGCATTTCACCTTTAAATATAACAGGACATCATCTGGGGACAGTCCTGCGACTGACGTTCTATGGCGAAGATCTTAGAACTTGTTGAGAAATTGATTTTAGGATGAGATACCTGGCTATAGTTACTATCTGTCAATCGTCATTAATCATGTGAATGCCTGTACACAGCTGTTCTGTTGTTTTTATAGGTATAGCTACTGCGGAAGATACAGCACTGCCGTCTCAGTCGATTCAGGATGCCGTTTCTTACTGTGTGTTGCGAGAAACTAAATGCGAGTACACTCAATGTGGAATCAACCAGAGAATTCGATGTCGGGATACTCCGGGTCAAGAAGCCGATCAAAAGTACAACTGCTACACTAGCTGGCGGAATGATAGCAAAGGTTTGGTCATACTGAAACAAGGCTGCTGGCTAGCTACGCCGGAATGTAGTAATAACACCAAATGTGTGGCCTCTGATCATCAAAATAATGTGTACTTCTGCTGCTGTAACAAAGAGACCTGCAACACACAATTCAACTATGAAGCAAAGGCCGAGCTCGAGACTACTACTACTACTACTCTATCAGGTATGTAAATATGAATGGGAGATGAAACACTGACAGCTGGGCCTCGAGCAGAATTCTTTATTTGGGCGCCAAACTTTTACCAAAAAATATAGTGAATGAACGGATTATCCAAATTTATGGGAGTACAAGGTACATGTACAACATAATAATCAGAAGAGTATATATTTTGTTAGCACTAAACCGAGTTGCTTCAGGAAATCATGCATTTAATTTTAGTCACTTACAGCAAATCATATGGAATAGAACAGGTCTCATTTCATGCAATTAGGCGCAGTGGGTCTCGCAGTTTTTACCCCTCGGCCAATTTTGGCCATGGGGTATTGTCGTCGTCTTGTACGTCCGTACGTCCGTACGTGAGCGAGATAGCCGGAGAACGGTTCCACTGAAGAATTCCAAATTTGGTATGCTTATTTACCTAGTCAAGGACCAGAAGCCTATTTAATTGGGACCTGATTGGGTGAAAACCTTGGCGGCCATCTTTAATTTTATGCAAAATGGATAATGATCCATATCTCGGAAACCATTCAACTGTTCAATACGGAAGTTGGTATACATCATCGATACATCAAGCAACTTTCAATGGATTACCAAACCGGCTTTTCTGATTAGCTGGAAATCGAGGTATGATAGCACTCCATTTCCAGCTAACACCCTGCTACTACAGTCTGTCTGAGGGGGCTCGAACACGCGAACCTTTTGCCGACAGCCGAACCTCTCTAACCCACTCGGCCACCGAATCACTCTACCAGATACTGTGTTTAAAATCTAGTCATTCTTCGCGTATGCTTCGCACATGCGCTTGTTTTACCTAGAAGAACTATGACGTCACCTGGTTTGTGCTTGATAGTTCCTGCTCTTCTCCCCTGCATACCGCTCTTCAGTGCCAGAGGGAGAATTGGGTATACGGTAAACCCAGGAAGCGAAATATCCCCCGTTTTAGTACTGAATAAGTAACAGACTGTAGTAGCAGTTTCTTACCCCATTTCAGTATGCTTTCATACCTGGGAAATCCTGGAGGCCATCTTTAATTTATGCGAAATCGATAATGATACATATCTCTGTTACCATTCAGTTGTTTTATATGAAAGTTGGTATACATCATCGATACATCCAGATACTTTGAATTGGGACCTGATTGACCGAAAACTTTGGTGGCCATCTTTAATTTATGCAAAAACTTTAATGATATATATCTCTGATCCAATTTAAGTGTTCTATACCAAACTTGGTATACAGCATCGATGTATCAACCGACTTGCAATGAATAACCACATCAGTTCCTCTGAGTGGGGAGAAGGATGGGCGGCCATCTTTAATTTATGCAAAATCATTAATGATCTCGTTCTCTGATACCGTTCAAGTGCACGATGTAAAATTTGGTATACATCATCGATGCATCAAGAGACTTACGACAAATGACAGTTCTGGTTTCTCAGATTGGGCGGAAACCTTGGTGGCCATCTTTAATTTATGCAAAATCTTTAATGATGTATATCTCTGATACCATTTCAGTGTTCTATACGAAACTTGGTAAACAGTATCAAGAGACTTTCAATGAATAACCACATCAGTTCCTCTGAGTGGCGGGAAGGAAGGGCGGCCATCTTTAATTTATGCGAAATCATTAATGATCTCTATCTCTGATACCGTTCAAATGCTCGATGTAAAATTTGGTATACATCATTGATGCATCAAGAAATTTATGTAATGAATACCGGTTTCTCGGATTGGACGGAAATCTTAGGGATCATTTCTAATTGCAAAATGTTTGATAATCTGTATATTTGTGACTTGACTGCTTGGTGTTCCTGACATCTTGGTTCAAATTGATTACATTATGAATGTACCCAGAGCCGAGGGGTTTTTTGATGCGCAGCTTCGTATTGATCTTGGGTGTTGTGTACACCCCAAGTTATGGTAAGAATTTAACGGCCTTACTCGTGAGGTCCCAGTATCAAAAGAAATAAGGCCTTTATGATTTGACTTGGATTGTGTAAACCAGCGTTAAATGATACGCACTCGTGCAATTAGTAAAAAACGATTTACGTCGTGAGATTGGGCCTTTAAGCCAGGTTACCACTTCCAGAAAACCAGAGGTACCGGTATGATATCACTCCATTTCAGTCTGTTCTTGTGTGACCTGAAACTCGCGACCTTCATCATGAGAATAGGCAAACCGCTCGAACCAGTCGGCCACCACATTTCTATTTATACTTTGCACATACGCTTGTTTTACCCAGAAGAACTATGATGTCATCTGGTTTGTGTTTGCTAGCTTCTGCTATTCTGCTCTTCAGTGCCGGAGGGAGAGATGAGTATAAACCCTGCAAGCGAAATATCAAGCGCTTAAGTATTGAATAAGTGATAGTTTTTTTGGCATAGTTTCTTACCCTGTTTCAGTATGCTTTCATATCTGTGGAAACCAGTAACCTTCATGTTTTACTAGGAGGTTGCTGTACAGCTGAACATGCAAGTACAGGCAATGATCACATACAAATAAAAAAATCCAAAACGGAGGGGGGGGTGGTGGTGGCAAACCCCCGCAAACATTCCTTGGCTATGTCAGTTGAACACGCAGGGTGTGAAATTGGAAAACAAATTCTAGTTTCCATGGGCAAGTCATTCATGTGTATGTATATATTTCAATACTTGTTTTTTTTTCTGGTTACAGTACCGCCTCCTGGTGTGGAGCCTGCTAATACACTGATGTACTCCCTGGTGCCCATTATTGCACTGGCGTTGGTGGTTGTGGTTGTTTTCTGGCTATGGCGGCGGCACAGGCGAAGCAGTTCACATGAACAACTACCAACAGTTGATCCTTCTCCAATACCTCCCCCCTCCCCCATTCTTGGCCTGTGTCCCTTGCAGTTGATAGAGCTGAAAGCCAGAGGCCGTTTCGGAGCTGTATGGAAGGCCCAACTCCTGAATGAGCATGTAGCAGTAAAAATTTTCCCTCTCCGGGATAAACAATCTTGGTCAGCAGAACAAGAAATTTATTCATTACCTCAAATGAACCACGACAATTTGCTCCGTTTCATTACGGCGGAGAAACGTGGTGATAACCTGAACACAGAATTGTGGCTGATATCAGAATTTCACGAGCGAGGATCGCTCTATGACTATCTGAAAGGGAATCTAGTGACTTGGAGTGAGTTGTGCAGGATAGCCGAATCCATGGCCAGAGGATTGGCAGCTCTACATGAAGATTGCCCTGCCAACAATGGACATTTTCCAAAGCCTGCTGTAGCGCACAGAGACTTCAAAAGTAAAAATGTGTTGTTGAAACAGGATTTGACTGCTTGTTTGGCAGACTTTGGCCTAGCACTTAAGTTTGATCCAGGGAAAGGTCCTGGAGAAACACATGGTCAGGTAGGTTGAAACACTCCCACGACAGAAGGGTGGCTGGTCAGTTTCGTAGTCTACCTCATGTTTTGAAATAATGTACCCTGCATGGCCGAGTGTTAACTGTCTTGTATTCCCTATACACCCATCCCAAAGAACGTTCATGGAGGGACACATTTGCAGAAAGCTGTTCTGTCACTAACAAGGTGCAGAAGGTATCAAGTATGTGAGTCGTAATGATACAAACACCAATAATCTCAGGAATATGCATGAAATACACAAACTTTGGTTACAGGGTGTACTACTACTTTTTAGCGGACGCAACGTAGCCAATCTTAACCATTCAGTAGGGAAGGGAATGTATAATTTTACACGAAGTCACATAATGGCTGCAGAGTAAAGTCTTCATCAATGTGTGTTACTGCCATTGTTGTCCCCCCGGGCATTTCCACTGTGACAGACGGGACAAAAGATACCATACACGGAGTGATCATATCAACTTTTATTATAAACTATTGCAAATAAAATTGCAAATAAAAGTGTCATTACTAAGTCAAGTGGTTGTACTTCAAACCCAAGCAAAAATATTAATTCAACTCTTACTAATTAAATCTCCGTAATTAAAACTGCAAAATGTGACAGACGGGACATGCAAGGATCACGCATATTGAGCAGTAGTGGTTCAGCATAAAAATCTATCTGTCTGCAAATTCAGTTTGAACTGTGAATCAAATAGAACTTAAGCACAATACACAGTAAGTCAGAAACAAATGTCAAAGTTTTTCCATTAGTCCCATTTTTTCTGGAAATTAATTATTAACCTGTGTGACAGACTGGACAAATTTTGTGACAGACGGGACATCATCTATTATCACAATATCAGTGTCCTTGTGGACAGAGTATTGAGAAGAATGAGGATTCCTGAATGTTGTTAAAGTTGATAAAACCCTCTTGGGTTGAAAATGTTGGTAAATTTTTGTGGGCCAGGTCTATGTACTGAGCTCAGTTGCTTCATTGTTTCTATTTTCAAACATTGTAACAATTTTGCACCAGCTATTAGCTTTATTCAAGGAATCGTCTTCAAAGTATTACTTTGTAACTGTCCTGTCTGTCGCACACTTTGTGACAGATGGGACACAATTAATGAAGGTATAGATTTTAAAGTAATTAACCGGAGAAAAAATAATCACTTGATAAATGTTTACATGTACTATAGGAGATACTGTTAACAGTTAATTACATAGCCAAGAAGAATTTTATGAGAGCAAAAAAATGCATTTTTTTTTGGTGACAGACGGGACATTTCAATCAGCCATTTTGTTTTTTTTAATAAAGCAAAAAATATGCAAGATATAATGAAAACTTCTTCGGTTATGAAAAATATACTCAATACTTTGATACAAAATGATTGAAACAGCTTCATTGCAGAAATTGCTGAGAAATAAGGATAGTTTGGAATTCTGCCATCTTCTGACCTAAAACAAAAAAAAAATCATCGACCTTTGACCCCTAATTCACTGCAAATGTACTAACTGAATTTTCAAAAAAAAATGTTTTTTTCTGAAACTTGTATTCATGTAGTTCTTAAAATATCTTATTTAAGTGACAAAACAGAGAATAAAATTTTGATGTTGGTTCAACGTTTAGGTGGAAATAACCCCTCGCCACATTACTGACTTAGAAATACCGGGCGTCTGTAATTCCGTTAGGCCAAACAAAATAATATGTGTGTTTACTGTTACATGCATTTTGAAAATAGGTTAGGTAGGTAGGCATTTTTCTTTTATTTACTCCAAAATTTTATGACATATTTTTTTAGGGTAGGTAGGCACATTGCAAAAAATTAGCTCAAATTTTTTCCCCCATATATTTAGGTCGAATATTCCGTCAAATGTTCATGTTATCATCGTCGATTAAACCGGAAACATATCTACAAATCAACAAATCTTCGCTGCATGGATACTACCATCATGCTGGCTGCATCGGGCGATGTCAGATGGAAGTAGATATCTGATTGGCGGAGGTGCAACAGCTTGTGAGCAATTGACCTATCACAGCAGAGGTCTTTCAGCATTCGATGGGTGTTTAAAAAGTTAAACCTGAAAAATAAGGACTCGGCCACGTAAATGGACTGGGTCGCCGTATTTCGGTCATTTTTTTCCCCCCCAAGTCGCAAAAAGACGGAGGATAGGTGCATTTTTGCTAGGTAGGGTCGGGTAACAGTAAACACACATATTATTTTGTTTGGCCTTGTACACATTACTTGTTCGATGAATAACTCGAGAACCATTGAACCGATCGACTTCAAACTTGACATCGGTGAGAGGACGGTTGGGATTGCTTTTCAGTTACCTACGTAATCCAAGATGGCCGCAATCAGCCATCTTGGATTTCCGCAGTTGTATCTTCACACATTTCTTGTCCGACCAATAACTCAAGAACTATTGAACCGATTGACTTCAGACTTGGAGAGTTTCTTGACATAGGTGAGAGGATGGTTGGGATTGCTTTTCAGTTCCCTGCGTAATCCAAGATGACCGCCATTAGCCATCTTGGATTTCAGCAGTTGTATCTTTGCACATTTCTTGTCCGACCAATAACTCGAGAAACATTGAACCAATCGTCTTCAAACTTGCTGAGTGTCTTGACATCGGTGAGTGGACGGTTGGGATACCTGCGTAATCCAAAATATAATCCAAGTTGGCTTCATCAGTCTTCTTGGATTTCAGCAGTTGCATCTTCACACATTTCTCGTCTGAGCAGTAACTCGGTAAGTTTTGAACCGATCGACTTCAAACATGGAGAGTGCCTTGACATCGGTGAGAGAATAGTTGGGATTGCTTTTCATTTACCTGTCCAATCCATGATGGCTGCCATCAGCCATCTTGCTTTGTCGGATTTTTTACACATTTTTTGTCCGACCAATAACTTGAGAACCATTGAATCAATCGTCTTCAAACTTGGAGAGTGGTTTGACATCGGTGAGAGAACGGTTAGGAATTCCTTTCAGTTACCTATGTAATCCAAGATGGCCGCCATCAGCCATCTTGCGTTGTCAACAGTTGGTTCTTTACACATTCCTTATATGACCAATAACTCGAGAATGGTTGGACTGATCGACTTCAAACTTGGAGAGCGTCTTGACATAGATGGGAGGACAGTTGGGATTGCTTTTCAGTTACCTGTGTAATAAAAGATAAACTTCCAGCTGTCTTGGGTTTTCAGTAGTTAGATCTTGTCCGGACAATAACTCGAGAACTATTGAACTGCTCGACCTCTGGTTCTTCAGACAGATCTCCATTTTCGAAACCATAATCTTAATCAATGATATGGGATTTCATCGACCAAAAAAAGAGTCAACCATAGAGGTCCACGTCCCCTGCAGCAGCAGGACCAATTATGGTGGATGCAATTCACCATAACTGGTGCTGCTGGCGGGGGACGTGGACCTCTATGGTCGATTTTTGTGGGTGGAGACTGCAGTTCAATACAGTTCAAGAAAGAAGTTACCTCCGTACTTGGCTGGCCCGATTGTTGACATGATCTCCACCAGATTGGTATAATGATTTAGCGAAGCATTCACATTCAGCTGTTTGGAATGACTATCTTGAAACATATCTTTTTGAATAATGGGTAAGCTTTCAAATTGCTCGATGAACAAACCATTGATTCCACAGGATCACAATTGGGTGAACAAAGGACCAAAACAGGGTCACATAATAAAACAGGGCCAAAAATTAGGTGAACAGTGGGTCACAGTGCTGGAACTTGACGCTTGCCCGGGGCAAGTAAAAATCGGCGTGTGTCAAGCACATCGTTTATTTCAGCTGCCCGAGTGAGCAAGCAATATTTTTGCGACAAAAATTACTCACTGAAAAGTTTTATTGTGGTGGATAGCTCCGACGACTAAAACCATAGAATGTTCTACTTTTGTTATCTTGTTTATCCACATTTCTTCATAAACTCGCTTCAAACAAGTTGCCAGACATATATATAAAATTATATATGGAACTCACCACATTACAGTCGAATGTAGTGATTTTATTGCATTTATTCATCAATTAGTTTGGTCTGAAGCTGTCTGTGTGCTGCATGTCATTCAAGTCGGGCACCCAGTTCTCGAAGCTTTCTTTCTGTATAACGAGGGCATCTGACTCATTTGGAACGCTATGTATTCTCCAGGTTTCGTTTTTTCATCGAACATGGTTGTTTCTGCCCATATTATTGTAGATTGAAACGAGCGATTCCGAATATCAGAGAATGCAAAATATACATACCGTTGCTGAGAAACGCTAACTTAAATGTGGTAAAAAGCGTTATCTAAATCTTCCGAAGCGACTTCTCTTCCGGAGAAGCCAAAACCTTCATCGTCCACTAGAAATAAGGAGTATGACAATGTCAAACGGAAACGAACTTTCGTGAATTAGTTGGACTGTCAATTTCCGTGGGCTACGGAGGTTGAGATGGATGGACGAAATCTGAGGACAAGTAAATTCTAATGAGGGCAATCAGTCGTCAAAGTTTGCTTGCCCTCATGGCAAGTGCCCAGAAAAGTTAAGTTCCAGCACTGGGTCATATTCTGGTGTTCTTGTACTGAAACTTCTGTGGCCAGTGGACAAAACTTAATCCCAAAAATAATGTCGTCGTGCAGAACTGAACCATTCATAAGTCTGATGTCAGAAGTTCTCACTGAAATATCCAGTGTATCTGGTGAAGGGAATTGTTAAAATTATATAAATTTTGCTATCTTACTGGATTTAGTAGTATCTCTAAATTTTTATGAGGGTGTGGAAATTCAAGTGATTTGGTTGAGGAAAACATGAACATGAAGCATTAGAAAACTGACGATTAGATCAAGCTCATAACATACTAATATGTGAACTACATGGGAGTGACTGACCAATGTACCACTGACCAAGATTTGATTGTTGTACTAGAAAAGGTCCCAGAGTTTGGAAAGTTGTTGTGGGGTTTGGGCGGGGTGTGAAAGAATGTTCCAGTACAAAAAGTGGTAAAGTTTTTGTTTATTTACCTACAGGTGGGTACCAGAAGGTACATGGCTCCAGAGGTTTTAGAAGGTGCCATCAATTTCAGCAGGGATGCTTTCTTACGTATAGATATGTATGCGGTTGGACTTGTTTTATGGGAGCTGGTGTCTCGGTGTTCGGTTGTTGATGGTAAGCAAATATATTTACATTATGGGGGAAGGGGGGATGACGCATTATCAATTATCCAATCAGATTCTGTGATTTCCACTTCGTCTTTGTTGATTTTGGCCCAACTAGCAACTGACAAAACCAGCAAATCTGGTTTATCTATTGATCATATTATGCAAGCCTTCTCCCATTTATTGTGATAAAGCCATTGTTAGTTGAAAGTTAATTTAACATGACCTCCAATTTAAAATGGACATGCCAAGGGCGATTAATATCTATGAAATGAAAATTCACAACAATCCAAATCCTAAAAAAATATATTTTTCTCGAAGAATATATTCTGAAGTGTCACCAATTATGATGGTCAGCAATCTAGGTAAACCAAGATAGTATATCAGGGAAATACCGATTGACCGATGTGATGATAACAAATATTCGTGCGAAAGTTTTGCCGATATTCCACGAGACCCCCTAATAAGCCAATGATGACATTCAATTTTGCATTGATTGACGTTTAGTTCATAGAGTCGGAGAAGAACAACTTACTGGCGGTCGGTCTTTTGATATTTTCTACCATCTGACAAAAACAGACTTTTAGATGGTAATAAATCCTCTGATTACGTCTAGACATGATGCCTTATTTGGATACTGTTTTCTGTTTACGATGTTGATCCATGTGTTCCTGTTTGTAATTACAAGAGGCGTCTTTTTAAAGTTATTTCGCCCAGCTAGCTACCTGATTGGCTAACAGATATGGTTTGAAATTCGCATGAGATTTATTTAGCGTTGACTTCAGATATGTTCCCTGATATTATACTTGAGTTTACCGAGATTGGATGGTCAACTGAATAAAAATGAATTCACGATTCATAAAATGTGCTCCCTGTCCTATTTTGGTAGTTTTGAGGCATTTGCATGTATAGGGAGGTTTTTCTTTTGTCACAAAATATGACGGCTCAAGCCAAAATTAATCTTGACCCTTTCAAAATGATCAAATTTCTGTACATATCTTGTGCAAAAATACAATTTTTGTTTGAGGTGTCCTATTTTTGTTACAAGAGAAAATCCTCCTTATATTTAAAATGCCTAAAAAAATACCAAGATGGGCCTGGGAGCACATTTTGATGAACAATAAATTCATTATGGAGCAGACCAGCATAGTTTTCCCCAGATTTTTATTCTTCAAGAAGAATTGTTTGTTGCAGGGTTTGGATTGAGAAAATATCAGCTTTTACCATCACACAAAGGAGTTTTAAACATCACAAATCCTTCATGCCTCCTTCAAATCTTGAATTTCCAGATTCAGAAATGATAATCAATAAATCCATTTTGGTTTGATTTTTATCGAGCCCGTAGCTTTAGCTGCGGAAAGCTCGATATAGGTGCCACAATGATGTCCATCTATCTGTCTATCTGTCTATCTGCAAGACCAAGTAAATGTTAAAGTTTTGGACTTAGAGACCAAGTACATGTTAGTTTCATCCTAAGGCCTGCCCGACTGCTGAACCCTCATATTTAAGATGCTTACCCTCGGGAAGCATTTCCCCACCCCTGGGATCCCAGGACCAAGTAAATGTTAAAGTTTTGGACTTAGACAATTCCTGTCCACAGCTTCTCGGCCTCACCTATGTCTCCTAAACTAAGGCCAGCCCGACCCCCTGAACTCTCATCTATTCCAAATGCTTACATCGGGCTACACATATTGAACCCATCCATTTACCCTCGGGGAGCATGTCCCCACCCCTGGGACCCCAGGACCAAGTAAATGTTAAAGTTTTGGACTTTAAGTTTTGAAATTGGTAAATTTCAGAATAAAAATGCACAAATAACATATAGATACTGTGAAGAATTTCAATGCTTTGAGATAAACTGGCTCCGATATTTCGCCGAAAATCCCATCCCATCTTAATTTGAGACAGACAGTAAACTGACTGCCCAATAAAAAAAATAAAAAATAAAATAAAGTAAATTTTCGACCGACCGACCCATTCTCACTGACCAGGGTCTGTTACCCCAAACAAACACCTTTTTAATTCAGGCCCTATGTCTCCTAAACTAAGGCCAGCCTGACCCCCTGAACTCTCATCTATTCCAAATGCTTACATCGGGCTACACATATTGAACCCATCCATTACCCTCGGGGAGCATGTCCCCACCCCTGGGACCCCAGGACCAAATAAATGTTAAAGTTTTGGACTTAGAAAATCTCTGTCCACAGCTTCTCGGCCTCACCTATGTCTCCTAAACTACACCCCGAACTCTCCTCTATTCCAAATGCTTGCATCTGGCTACACTTATTAAACCCATCCACTACCCTCGGGGAGCTGGTCCCCATCCCTGGGGCACTGAGCCCCACCCCATATCTCCTAAAGTAAGCCTGACCCCATACCCTCATATAGTTTGGGAGCTCAGATCATCCTGTACACTTATTCAACCCATTCACTAACCCCGGGAGCATGTCCCCACCCCTGGGGCACTGAGCCCCACCCTACATCTACTAAACTAAGCATTGCCTGACCCCATACCATCATATTTTCCCATAGCTTACATGATCCTACACTTATTCAACCCATGCGCTACCCATGGAAGCATGCCCCCACCCTCGGGGCACTGTGCCCCACCATTCATCACCTAAACTACATGTAAGCTTCGCCCAATGCCATATCCTCATATTTTGCTGAAGCTTACATCATGCTACACATATTCAAGGCATTGCCCAACTCCATACCCTCATATTTCAGTTTCTAATTTTATATCTCTTATTTGTGATACTAACCTGTTGTTAGGGATGAGATGTAGTGTACATTGTACATACAGGCATACATACCAAATCACCTACAGTATATTCCTTTATAGTATTTACTAATAGTTTGGTGACATTATTTTATTTCAGAAGTACAATATCAAAATAACCGGTGGGGGAATCCCGCAGTACCGAACTCCTGTTAGTTTTTAATTTCGTGTCGCCTTAAATGAAGGACGCCATTTCCTTAAATTTTGCTGTCAAATTCTGGTTGACCGTGAAGCTTTTGCACAACCATATCTGTGTCCACACATTTAACTTACTATATTAATTAAAACCGAGTTTGAATCAGTGATGTCTCTGTCTTTACCAGTGCACATTATTATGGAGCATTACAGTATGATTGAACACAGTTGTCATTGTTCATTCTTTTATTTGCATACAAATGTGAGGATTTACCAAAGTAACTGGTGTCCTATTGCATACTGGAATTGATAGATTTACTCCAACTATTGCATTAGCTTTGTTTGTTCACATATCATCACAAAAGTTACACCAAGAACGTGCTCCAAATTGCACACCTATTCTTCCTAACTATACATATACATGTATTTATCAGATCTATGCAATGGGATGTGTGAGCTTAAAATGTAGTCTTTATTGGAAGTTCAGTTGTATAATATAGTTCCTACTTCAATCCAACCTCAACATCACTAATATAGAAATCATATTTCTTAATAAATGTATTGTTATTTTAAATGATGTGCATTGCCAATGATGTGCAACCTCAAATGATGTGCCACCCTGAAGGGCTCGATCTTTTTGCGAAGCTGCATGTATTGTTCACCTATAAAATTTAAATTTGTTTTCTCAAGGAAATTATTCTCCAGTGCTTATATTATGTGAACCAAATATTCTCCAGTTTTGTCACATCATTCTGAAAAAAACGTGTAATTTGCTTTCAAATAAGGGGATACAACCATATTTTGACTTTTTTTTTATGCAAGTGAGCAAAAATCTGTAACCTTTGGTGGTGAGATCAAATGCCTTCTGAAAATGGCAGCATGGAGAAAGTTGTGACCATGCTCCTCCACTCAGATACATAATGTTGCCAATCTGTGGTAAAAGTGATCAGGAAATGGTATTCCGGATCAACAAAGTAGGTGGACCCAAATTGTCAGTGGAGTGTTCTATAATCAACTAGTGATGCCCCAAATTATTGCAGGCGAGATACTTTTTTCAAATTCACTTTGGGCGATGTCATCAAATTCCAGGCATTTCTTCTGTTTTGCGATTGGATTTTCTAAGATTTACAACATCTTCTGGGAAAGGTCACATTATTGGAGACAGACAATACTTCCTGACCCGTGGGGTCCCGGATGTTAAAAAGAATAGGAACCTACCTGTGTGGCTTCCGGGTGTGAAAAGGAATAGGAACCAAATGTTGTGATAGGACTCAAATAGTGTTGAAAGCAACGTTAATTCATATTCACTCACTCAGTCACTGTTGCTCACAGCGACAACAGCTCACAGCGACAACAGCTCCTTTCACTAAATTATTACTGCCACCTTCCGAGACACATTACAACAGGGAAGGGTAGAGGGACCCGTGAGGAAGAAGCTGGAGTGATATGCAAGTTCATTGTGTTAAGCCTGATTTTATTTTGTTATTCATGATATCCTTAAAGAAAGTGCTAGTTTTAAGTCCAGAACAGTATACTGCGCTTGACACTTGCTCTGTATATTCGTTTGTTCACGGCCAACAAGGAAAACAAGATTTATAAACATCTTCAGTCGAGACAGTTATTTTTGACAGCAGTTTCTCCAAAATATTTACATGCAGTTCAGTCCTAATAATAAACAGTGATGTGCTATTGTTTGTCATAAAAAACATGAGTGGGTAATGCTAAACGAACTTTCAACTAACAAGGGCCTAAACTCCATGTAACCAGAATCATCCCTGTAGAATAATGTCACATACAGGTATCAGATCATTTGCATATAACTGGGCATCGGTGTCGGGACATTTCGGTAGGCAACATTTCTGCAGTAACTGGGGGGTACGACATCAGGAACACCAAACTTACATCGCGCATGCATGTGGTCATGAAACAGAAGCCTATCAAAAATCAGTGACCTTGACCTTGGTAGCGGTATACCAAGGCATACTTATCCTTGAGATATGACCAATTAAATTTGACTATCAAAATGTCGCAGTCGGAAATGTCGCACCCCTCACTCACTGCCAAAATGTCGCAGGCAGAAATATCGTCTACCAAAATGTGATGTTGTGGGTCGAAATGTTGCGTATTCCTGGGCATCTTCGAAGGTTGAGTCGACTGAACAATGAACCCAGTCCCTGCTACAAGCAAATCCTGGCTAGTCAACAACAGAAAATCCAAGTGTTTTCAACAATTTCAGTCAATGAGAGGAGTGATAACAAGCACTCCAGCCATGTTCAGTCAATCAGAGAAGCGATAACAACTACTCCAGCCTTATTCAGCCAATCAGCGCTCTCAATGTCCAAACTCGGCTCATTCTTTCAGAGTAGAATAGAAACAACTTCGATTGATCAATGGGAACGAGTTTCATCCAATTGAATCTCAGCTTCCTTACCTTCCAATGATTGCCGAAATGATAAACGATTCTTCGGAGAACACACTTTCCAATGACACTAAATACTCGACAACAACAATGAGCATTTACAGAGAAATTAGCCGCTCAAAGAAGGGGGATTTTCCTTGAATGAAAATTAGTTGATCATTTGGACATCCATTCAGCACGATCAATCAGTTTTTCTTCAAACCATGCATTCTTTCTCGAAAATAAAATGACAGATTATTAGTAAATATTGGCAAATGTAGAATGACAACTAGAGGATTTTCAGTTAAACACTATTATCAGTTAAATTGAGACCGGAGGTAGATTAAAGTGCCAAACAAATTAGGCTCTCTGATGATCCATTGTGGTCACTGTCTGTAGAGCCTAATTTTCAAAATTCAAATTTTTTTGAAGTTTTGGTTAGGTTTTTATACGCCCGCCAAAAGCGGACGTATTATGTGATGGCGGTTTCTGTCCGTCTGTCCGGTTCTCGTGTCCGGTCTATATTTGGGACAGTTTCCTATCTACAGTTTCAATTTTTGGTGAGTGGATACCCTACGGGGAGACGATGTGTCGCGTACCAAAATGAAGGTCAAAGGTCACAGGCCTAAAAAACAGGAAATCACTGAAGTGTTCGTGTCCGGTCTATATCTGTAAACGTTTTTAATTCACAGTTGCAATTTTTTATGAGTGGATATGCTAGGTGGAGACGATGTGTCGCGTATCAAAATTGAGGTCGGGATCAGAGGTCAAAGGTCACTGTTGCCTAAAATCAGGAAATCATTGATCGTTGACAGTTTTCTATCTACAGTTCTAATTTTTGGTGAGTGGATGCCCTAGGGGAGAACGATGTGTTGCATACTAAATGTAGGTCAAGGTCAGAGGTCAAAGGTCAATGTGACTGAAAAATCAGGAAATCATTAAAAATTTCTAATTTCTAATTTTGTGAGTGGATTCAAATAGGGGAAATGATGTGTCGCATACCAAAATGTAGGTCAAGATCGAAGGTCAGAGGTCACTGTGCCCCCAAAATCAGGAAATTATTAAAAATAACATTCCTTTGTGTCAGTAGATATATTAGGGGGACACGATGTGTCACATATCAAAATGTAGGTCAAGGTCAAAGGTCAAGGTCACTGTGACCCCAAAATAGAGAAATTACGGGTAGCTGTTTTGTCATGTACCAAACTTTATATCCAGGTCAATAGTCCAGATCACTGTGACCCCAGAATCAAGGTCAAAGGTCAGTGTGACCTAAAAATTAGGAAATAAT
Source organism: Hanleya hanleyi (assembly GCA_036873755.1). Lineage (NCBI taxonomy): Eukaryota > Metazoa > Mollusca > Polyplacophora > Lepidopleurida > Hanleyidae > Hanleya > Hanleya hanleyi. The sequence continues at coordinate 54,960 of JAVTVY010037645.1, forward strand.
TAAAAATTACTAATTTTTTGTAAGTGTATTCAATAGGGGAAAATGAAGTGTCGCATACCAAAAAATAGGTCGTCAACTTAGGTCACTGTGACCCCAAAATCAGGAAATTATTAAAAATTACTTTTTTTTGTGTTAGTAGATACATTAGGGGGACATGTGTCACGTACAAAAATGTAGGTCAAGGCCAAACATCAAGGTCACTGTGACCCCTAAAAGCATGAAATTCATAAAAATCATGATTTTTTTTGTCCATTGATACATTGAGGGACGACGATGTGTCTTGTACCAAAATTTAGGTCAGATGTCAAGGTCACTGTGACCCCAAAATCAGGAAATCATTACAAGTCATATTTTGATATGCCTGTCGAAGACGAGGTCATGTAATGCGATGTTGGGTTCTGTCCATTATCCGTTAACATTTGTTGTCCATGCGATATCTCTAGTTTCAAGGTATGGATTGGTACCAAATTTGAGTATACCTTACACGCATGGCAAAGAGGAGCCATACATCAATTTGTCAAAGGTCAAGGTCACAGTCCTCCAAACCTGAATCAAGTTTAGCTGACTATATGTGTTCGGTTGGAATATTCAGAGTTCTCTCCTCTACATGTATATAGCATTTGTCCTGTGGAGTTGCCTGCCGTGTTTGAAACAGCTACATTTAGTTAAACTGTTGTGAAATAGAAACCATACAATTACTAATTCAACAGGGAGATGGGTCCTTCATGACCTTCATACCTGTTTTAATATTAACTCAAGAACAAAGGTTTACTTCATCACTTTGTTCTTCCTTCATGAACAATTTTCTCGTCTGAGAGAAATCCATTTGCAGAAAAGCTACTATTTTCTTGTGTTTGACTAAGTCGATTTCAGTGTGGGATATGTGAGCTCTCGGCTCTTGCTCCAAGGTCAACTAGTTGCCAAGAGTTGAGCTCATTTTAGGTTATCATTCAGTATAAGATGTGATATATGTTACATTCTCAGAAGCACAAAATTGTAGACCTTTCTCTGGATTGCTAGCTACCAATTGGAATCAAGGCTATTAAACAACCTTGAAATTTGGACCAATGTGATTCCAGATATACGGGCGTATATTGAAGCCCCTTGGGCTCTTGTTGTTAGGGTTAGGGTTTTGCTAGGGTATGTTTGTTTGGGTCATCGTCGCCGTGTGGCCAATAAGTTTAGGTGCGATGTTAAACTTCAACCAACCAACCAGTTAAATTGAGTTTGTGTGGCATTTCCATGTTTTGGACAAATGACAGATTGAGCACATGCTGGTTTGTGAACATGTCAGGTCATGTGATTACCTTATTATGCAAACTTCCTCAGTCAGAATGAGCCGGTGTGTTCAGTTGGACAATGGATTTTGAAACCAGTGATCATCCTTGGAATGTCTTAACAACCAAACCTGTTTAGTCCCATGGGACACCCGGGGGGTTACTGGAGTGACATTGTGCACACCTCATGGTAAGAGGCGAATAATTGGGGAACGTATGAGATCCCTGGGCGTAAAGTAATACGACCCAAACATCATGATGTGATTGAAAGATTGTTGAAAGCAGCTTTAAATCATATTCACTCGCTCACTCTATTCACTCGCTCACTCTGCAGGTTTATGCTATGACAATGGGTGGGTTGATGTATTTTAATTTTCACTTCGCTCCGGAGCTCCAGTTCCCGAGCCCCCTCTGTCTGGATTGGTTTAAGAAAGTCTCTTTTCCTTGACAGGCCCAGTGGAGGAGTACCAGCTTCCGTTTGAAGAGGATGTTGGCCTGCATCCGACATTAGAAGACATGCAAGATATTGTTGTTCACAAAAAACTCCGGCCATCTGTGAAGGAGGTTTGGCTGAAACATCCTGTGAGTACTGTTTGTCTCTCTTGAACTATCTCTCTGGTATGTTCTTGTTGTGTTGATTCAGATTTAAAAAAATGTCATTTTCTGTTATAAACTAATTAATGATTTATGTGTATGGGCAGAAATCTACTTGTATTTCTCAGATACTTTGTTAAATTATAAATGTTTATAAATTGCATATGAAGGTACTTGATCATACTCAAAATTAGCGCAACGTCTGCTGATCTGATTGTTTCCAACAATGTTTGCAGTTGTATAACTTAGTTAATAATTTTGATCTGGGTTTCTTTTTATTTTTCAGGGATTGGAAGCTGTATGTGAAACTATGGAAGAATGTTGGGATCATGATGCCGAAGCTAGACTGTCTGCCAAATGTGTGGAAGAACGCATCGCTCAACTTTGCAAAACTATCAACATATCTACCTCAAACAACCAGTTGTCCTCAATAATGCTGGTCACGAGCCAAGATGTCCCATCAAAAGAGTCCAGCATCTGAGGCTTGTCAATTCAGAAAAGACCAGGTTCCCCAGTGCCGGGCACAGATAGTGCATGATAGTGAACATTTGAATTCATGGAAATAGAGAATTTATGATGATTAATATTAAATGAAAGAGGAAGAGTTACTTTCCTTTATAATATTCCGGAAAGAGTTACATCCCCTGTTGTGATGTCAACTATCTATTTTAACTGTAGCAAGGAATGTAACTTGCTCGGTTGACCTATTTATTAGTCATCATCGCTTATTACAGCGTGCATGATATGTTTATTAGGGAGAAATTGGCCGTCATCGAGGCTGGGAAAAATTTGTGTGAATTCTCCAGGATTCATTTCTTGCTACAGATAGTCGATTTGACAACACGGGGACGTAACTGTTTCTGGAATATTTAAAACGAAAGTGTCCCTTCCTCTTTCATTCATTTTAAATTTCCATCAATTTAAATGTTCAGAATCCTGCTCCTGTAGTGCCAGTGCCAGATCACCACCAAACGGACCATATTCGCCACCGGGGAACCTGAAATTCGGTTCCCTTGTGGGACGTCAAAATTAATGCATCTCAGATTATTGTATCCAGATATTCAGTGAATCCAGGTGAAATCGGTAGAGGAGTGATTTTTGTTACATCTGGATATATGTATGTGTTACCCAAAGCTTTCTGGTTTGAAAATTAGAAGGACTTGCATCCTGGGTAAAAAGTGACTTTGTATTACAGAGCTGCTATCATTGAGTTGATAAACTCCTGTCTATAGCCCTACCACAGTAGTGCACAGATTCACACTAAATTGTGAACATAAACTTTTGGGGCTGAATTTCTTTCTGTATAGACAACTAAAGAACTGAAAACAATTTTAGGCAAGTACTACCATCGGGTAATATTGAATTATTTTTAGGTGGTGTTAGCAGCACGGGCATTTCTTCAGCTTTGTTGTGCGCAACAGTCAAGCCATTGACCACCCTTCATTACACATCATTTGTGGAAAATGAGGATTGATTAATTTTCGGGGTACAAAGCAATGATATGGAGGTCGCACACAATAACAATCAGTTAAATGACATGGGCATGTAATTTCGTATAGTGGCATCTCTGCTCCTACTGTGAACTTTGAAGCTCCAGGATCTAATCTGCATGCAAGGTCTGCACAACATGGTGTTACATGTATATAGCTTACTCGACTGGAGCAGATTTTCCGTTGTCCATCATACTGTTTTACATACCTTCTCACCAAATGATTCATTGTACTGTGTTAAGTACTGATGTACGATGATTGTAGCGCCGATCGGTTGGACTGACATGCAGTCTTTATTTTGGTCCTTTTCAGTTCTGAAGTAGCCGAGGGCCAAACAAAAGACAGATCGTATGGAGTCAATCAACACGTAGAGTCACTGATTCGTGCAATGCTCTTCTACTATCTGTACAGCCATAGGTCTTACAAGATGTCAAAATCTTCCATGCAAAATTAGTAACTATGCTATTGACCAGGGACATTTGTGATATAGCTCAGTTGGTGTGCATTTTAGGGTAGGCCTAATATTGTTTTTTTTTTAGTTACCATTACAGACAGATTGATGCAGCTGAGGCTCGTAAACAATTGTGCAGCTGTACTTCTTTCAACAACTGGCACTTGCATAGAAACTCCCTTAGATATAATGCTGGTGAAGCCAAAATCAATTTCTTCTTCTCTTCTGCAGAAACATCTTTGTTTCTACAGACAAAATAATTTTTACACTGTGAATTCTCACAGTTAAAGGTGACCAAAAACAAGCGTCAATGGACATTTTCATTCGTTTTGGCTTTTCATACACATTTTAGCATATATATATATATTTATTTTTATGTCTAAAAGATGATGCCTTGAACCAAAATAATAATTCAATGTAATATCAGGGCAGATATGGTCAGTTTGAAAACATTAGATTTGTTTTGGTTCAGGGTGTGACCATGTCCTATTTCAGATATATTAGAAAATGCATTCTAAAATGTATATGAAAAACCCGAAACCTGACAAAAGCCCAAAAGTCCACACTGTTTTAACGTCACTTATGACTACTGCACATTAACAATATAAACCGTGGGTATTATTTTCTGTACAAAATGCAGCATTTTATGCAAAATTTAGGAGTTTTTTTTTTTTGGCTTCACTAATGTGAAAGGAAGATTTCCACATGTAAACTGCTTGGAGTTTGGATTTAGCTTGGTGCTAGGCCCTGTTGAACTAAATGTAAGGTGAACTTTGACAAAATTCTAGCACAGCGAATATCTGCTATAATAATACAGACATGCCAGTTCTGGATAACTGCCTTAGATGGTTTAATATTGCTTGTCGCTACATGTATATAGCTGAAATATAAATTTAACTCTCGCCCTTGGCAACTTCCTGGGTAAATATGTACACGTACTTCGCACATTAAATGCCCACTGCAGCAAAAAGATAAGAACCAATGAATTAATTTGCAGTGAACTAATCTATTCTACCTGCACAGCATAGAAACAATGAAATGTTCTCATTACAAATTGGCATTGTTCCTTTCGAGTTCAACCGAGTTTCCACGTTAAGATGTTGTGCCCGGAAACAGACTAGTGGAAACTGTGCACATTGCATTCTACACGAATTCTTTATACAGTATTGCTAATCAATGTGGGGCTTTATAAACCCATGAATATTTTGTATACATACTTTTGTTTCTTCTTTATACATCTGAATTTATGTGAAATAATTAAGTCTTTGGAGATATTTGAATATAAAAAAAAGCGCACAATTATGTACATGTGAATAGGGGACATTTAAGTATTACATACACAACAGGATCTGAACAAGAGAACAGAACAGGGCCGTAGCCAGGATTTACTGAGGGTTGTTTCACCTTCACTCCAAAAGGGCACATCAGGGGATTCGCTGTATGGGAAAAGGTTTCAGTTTGAATAGGGCATTTATATAAGAAAAATATATATTTCCGAAAGGGGGGTTCGCCCGAACCCAGAAACACCCCGCTTGGCTATGGGCCTGCAGAATGATTCCCATACACATTTTGTGTACCGGGCGGGGAGATCAAACTGATCAGTCATCTATGTAATACTCGAACTGTCCCCATTTACATGGTCTGATTTTAACTTGTCATATTGGGCTTTTTCTTGCACTTGGCATTCTGAACCCTTGGCGCTGACTCTTGTGTCAAGTTGTAAGAGAAGGAAACTTTATAGATGTGAATATGTGCTCCTACTCAACAACCCGTGCCCAGTCTCTATCAACGATTCTGCTTCCTACTGTTCGCATCTTAGACAAGGTCAATTTTTACACTCTCACTTAGAACCAGCCTTGGTACAGTATATTAACCCACCAGTTCTCAAGGAACTCGATAAATTTATAAATAGGCATTATACTTCATTGACCGCAAATCCATTTGAAATTTAATGGCAGTGGGTTATTATTTGTCGACATATATTGGGCCACCCCTGTCGCCATATTATGAGGACATACATCATCACATGTAGCTACTGGGGGAAGACATCATTCTACAAACGATTGGTCTATAGGTTCTGATTCTTTCGTAGATGAAATATACACCTCACATTTCAAGACTAGGTGATCCAATTTATCCAGGCTAGTTAGAAGTGTGACCGTCACAATTGGCTTGGTGTATATGCAGACGATGGTGTTTGGAGACCGTGAAATGTTGGCTTGCGTTCACAGCATTCTAATACTCCCCAGGGTTTAGCATTGGGTGGCGAGTTATGTCCTGTCCTACACTGCCCATTCAGTGTGTCCAAGATCCGCCGCCCGACCGGGCATATGTGAAACCTGCCCCATATTTGTTTTACGTGTATTCATGTTCATGTATTACCGATGTATGTATGTATATATATATACTGGAGTGGAATTGCAGTGCTGTATATAAGTATGTTTAACTATGCTGGAGCTTTGTGTCACTATTGTATGACTGTAATGCGTACTGGTGTAATGTCTGCCAAACTTGTCCTGCTTTGCCCGTTCATACTTAATGTTTCTCTAGCATGTTGAGTAGCTCAGCAGCAGCAATAGGCCAGCTACATTGCAGCATATTGGCTTCAATCTACTGAACAAATTGCGCTTGTGACCAGGATTCTTTGTGAAGCAGGGTCATAATTGTTCATTATTCCAGTCATATCAAGAGCGTATTGTTTTGATTTTGACTTGACAATTCTTAACTTCCCATGTTCTTCCTGCATTTCACACTTTAAGTGTTGAGGACTAGTCGCAATCATGCCCTGTTGGGGAGGGCAACTGTTGAAAGTGAAATACCCAAGATTTCGGAGGGGTCAATATTGAGTTGAGGACCTTACAATCATGCCATTTACATTATTGTACCGAATAATTCTGAGGACGGCAGATCAAAAGGAGCATGTTTAAAAGCGTGGACTGACCGGCCATGTTTATGTATAATTTTAATGGGTGGTATAGCTTTATCTGTTCTCTAAAACTGGGGGAGAGAGACATATATTTTTAAGGTATGGGAAATTGTACAGTTTTGACACAACGCTGTAGGATTGATGTTACAGGGGCATTTTGTTTTTACATCAGTTGGCAGCAATTGCTGTCAAATTTTTGTAGCAATACTTTATTACTCCCCATTTGTGTTGTACATACATGTAACCATCAATGTATGTGTTCCGTTCCCTGTAATATCCCCAATTCTGCACTATTATGCTCGAGTTAAATGCTACTCTATGGGGATGAATTGAACCGCATGATTTTAGATCACATTCTGCCCATCAACTAATTCCAAGTTCAGTCATTCTTTGTTGTCATTACTGAAAATCTTAATGCATTTCAGACTGGAATTCTTCACTAGCAATACATGTGGAAATGGCAAATTTTTATAGGAGGACAATGGATATAGTATATATACATTTGTGTATCAGATATTGATGATACTTCATTTATAGAAAGAAGTTTGTGCACTGACAAACATTGACAAAGGGTGCCAGAAATAATCATGATCGTAATGTCCAAGCTTTTACCTGTAAAAATTCATGCAAGTGGTCTGATCAATGTGAATCTAAACCCGTTATGGATCACCTAGAGGTTATGAAAACTTGATTTTAAGGGAACCCAAATGGTAATACCTAAACCATGTTAAGTTCTCTTGGAAGATTACATCCCACCCCTGTAGATGTAACTTGTCAGTGAGTTTAATGCTATTATCTTCCACAAGTATATACAGCTGGTTCAATGCAGGTCCATTTTCAGTCCAAGTATACATGTACAGCCACAATGGTGAACCTGAATGTAATTGAGATCAATTGGTCAATGATGAAATGGTCCAGTCATACTCATCTTCTCACACCTAGTCAATTCTAAATTCACACTTCAAACTAGCCAGCAGTCTGTAACGAACTTGTAAATAGACCGGAGACTTGGAAATGAAAGCTATTGATTGGCTGTGTATAGGCCCAACTCTTCCACCGTTTTTCAGAGAAATGAAGACATCACTATACACAGTCAGTTTGTATGCTATGATTGGTTCGTAGATGAACTTGGTAACTTGGATTTTGAAGATTGTAGGTAGTGTAATATATCACGGCTAGTTCAAAGTGTAAACGTAGTGATTGCTTTGGTGTATGGAGATGATTTTACTAGACTAACACTAGTTTCAAACATGTTTTGAAGTGCACCATTCTCGGCCAAAATGTTGGGGGTCCTTGGAAGGTTTGTACTGTTTTGCAGTGATATGTGATCATTTCCAACCTTGTGTGCCACATACGGACTACTTCTATGGGATGTCCTATTTGATGGTATGTTTACAAGTATAGTTATTGAGAGATGATAGAGCTGCATGGCATTGTATTATTAATTCTTAACTGTTACATGCACAATGTATCCTAGTATCTGGCCAGCTGTTCTCCATGGGTTAACATGTGTACTACATTTATATTATTGTCCATGTACATTTTATATGTACCAGTTATTAATCTACTGCCTATATGAAGCAGAGCCTGTGCCATCGGTTGGCATGTATTTCATGTTCAGTCTGTCATTTTTTTTAACTCGCCTAACTTTTCTCGCAGGAGAGTTATTCATCACTCGGAAAATTAAAATGTATTGGAGAGTAATACTGACGAGTGAATCGGTCTCAAAAGACGGTGACGGCCCCCGCTAAACAAAATCTAGGAGAGTAATAGAAACTGCATGTTACACCATAATTTTACTATTAAAGGAGCTGACACGATTATGCAGAGCATTTTCAGCAATGTATTGTGCGACACAAGATTTAAGTCTGGCAGTTAGTGCTGCTTCGGATGCGTATGTGAATTGTCCACACATTCTCTTAGTCAAATGGCAACGTCATTATAGTTCGTCCACTCTGAGAGATCAGAATTTCAGTTTTGATCAGTGCTCCTTGGATTGACTGTATGCTTGAGCAATCCTGATTCGGCTTTATTGGCATACTACATTAAGTGCTGCGAGTTTAATTGTGCCACAGTACTGGTAAGTGCTAGTGTCGGCTGTTACATGGTGCCACATTAATGATCAGAAGTGCTAGGTTTGATCCACAATTTCTATTTTTCGATTAATACATCATACTAACTTAGTGATTACATAGTTAATGTTTATTAGCACTTTGTCTCACACAACTATCCCTTGAACGATCACTCTTGCTTTCATCGTACTGGGATTGCATTTATCCCTGGCTGCCCAGTTTCATTTAGCTTTTCGCTCTTCTAGGTGCATGTATGCTACTTGTCTTTATTAACCATCACTAACATCCGGATAATTTATCTCCCCCCAATTCTTGGTTCTGACTTACACCTCTTAGTTTAGTTAAGCTTTTCGGCTACGAGTTAGCAGGAAGAATTCTGATACACAAATGTTCTGTTCAGTGGAAATTTTCTTTGATGCTGCTGTTAAACTTGTTGGGCAAAATATTTTTTTTATTAAGTTTTTTCCATGTTAAAACAACATTCAGGTAATTTAGTCTCCGCACAGAAAGTAACCTACATGTAAATGAAATCCATCCAGATGAGCAGAGCCAGTGGTCCTATGCAGTTGAAGAGGACATTATCCCTTCTCGTTATTCCATCTGGTTTCTACATGTACTTTGTAAATATCCATTCACTTTTAGCTGGGTTTCGCCTGGACTTTTCAATACAGGGAATATGTTTAATCAAAACTGGTGTCGCGTGCCTTCAACAGTGTGGCTATATGCTGAATTACAAATCCTGAAGGCAGCATTAGAACTGAAGTGTTAGATCGAGAGATAAACTTTCAGAAGAGCAAGCATCCTGTGAAAGTGCTCAAAAAGAAAGTTGTCCCTCAACTGAAAGACCAGAACACGTACAGAAACTAGGATTGGTCGACTCTGTCTGAATTCACCGTTCTTTATATGCATGCAATTTTGGATGGTCCAGTCATCACAACTGGTTCCAATCCCCGACTTCTAGTCTTTCCTCCAAACTGAACTGACATCATCGTAATGACACCGGCTCACAGGCTGATCTTGCAGTCTGGAACTCTACCTCTGTTATAAATAGTAGCACAGATGGACACTGGGTATTGCAGGTCGTCAACATAGGTAAACAATGTTGGTTTTAATATTACAGTTACTGGTCGAGTATACCTCCATTGAAATTTTAATACTATATGGGCGAAGTCAAACCAACAATTGTACCTCAAGAGTCGCGAGATATTATTTTTGTTATGTGCATGTGGTTGGACAGTGCCCATATTGGTTAAGTTATTACTTATACTTTTTCATGTCACACAAACATGATTATTGTAGTAAACGTTTGTAAAGATTTTGAGAAACCCCAATGAAATTTTTATTACTGGAAATTGGTGTAGTAATAATGTATATTGATATATCATCTGTACAGATCTGGGCAATGCTAGAATTCATTTACTCCTATCTATGTGAGTAACCTTGAATGTGAATGTAGTTTAGTCAATGAAATTTATATGATTGCAGTAATACAAAGCAGGAGAATCATTTGTGTAATATCATAATGTAGATTCCTGGTTATTAACATATTGTGAAAATAAAACAGTATTTGATATAATGGATTTGATGGTGTAGGTTCTTTTGCCTCATTCCTCGATACAGGAGCAATTCCCATCACTTCACGATGGAAGGCTGGGTTATCAATAAGGGAGCTTCTTGAAATTAGGGCATACTAGGAACTGACGGAAGGCATTCCAAACCGAGTGGCATGATGCGCCATGTTGGAACTCCATGCCATACAGTTTGGAACTCGGCAGACAAAGGATGGCTTACCATGCTGCTGCATGGGGGGAATGGCCTAACTGGAACTCTCCATTCAGATCAGAACACCAAACTGGGCAGAGTGTATCCCATTTGAATAACCGGCATATGCCATCCCTACCAGGGAACTCGGTTCCTAATTTCAAGAAGCTCCCTAAGAAACAGCCATGAGCTCCTATATTCCTCATTGGACGATATCAAACAAGAAATTATTTGACATGGGGTAAATTCATTTCCTGTGAATATAATAATGCTCGATGTGGAACGTAGTGATATCCATGCAAATGAACCCTCCTGACTCGTTTGTCTTTCAAGTAGATGTAAAAGACCTGATGTCGAGCTCCATTGAAATGTCCGTTGAATTTAGTAATGAAGTTACAGCCCTTCCTCAGCTAAAAGGGATATTCTCAAAAGAACAGATGGTTTGACTTTACAGAAATGGGAGGAGACAACTCTTGCCATATAAAACTAATTCTGGGGAGACCCATTATGCCCGTAAGGTAGCAAGTCTGGTTACCGAACTTCCATGCAACTCACTTTCTGTTATTCTGGCAACATCAGACTGGCACAGTACCAGTAACCGACTGGGAACTTGTAACAATGCTGCTTCCTTTGCGACATGTGAACACTTTGGCCGAAATTTCTGCATTCGTAAATTGGTTAGCAAAGAGATTGTTGGCAATGCACTCTTGAAGCAAGGTTTTAGAGTGGTAACTCACTAACCCATATCTGTGTTTTTCAGCAGACATTAAAGGTGAACTGAAAAGCTTTCCAATGTTCTGTTAAAATGTCATAAAACAAGAACTTCTATAGTTGTTACAATTATGTGTGGTAATAGTTTTGTGGGTTATTGTTTTATTTTGGGTATATGAGAAGTCAAAACTTCTACCGAGAGCCAGAACTTTTAAAAACGTCATCGCTTGCCTCCCGTTGTTTTTGGAACGTCATGACGTTATAGTGGTCCTCGTTCATTCATCCGACGTAGCATGACGTCACATTTGAATAAAACTTGAATGAAGGGGACCACTATAACGTCATAACGTTCTACAAACCAAGAGAGACAAGCGATGCAAGTTTTCAAGACGGATTTATAACAGGATAACTTAAATATTGTTATTAGTACAATTTTGCAAACTATATTTGCCCCAAAAACGTATAAAAGTTTCACATAAGACGAGATGTATATAAGCAACAATTTAGATAAAATTAAAAGCTTTGCAGTTCACCTTTAAAATAGGTAGGATTTGAAGAGACAGAATGACCTCGGTAGGCTGAGAGCCATTTCCTGATATCATCCTTCAATATTTGGAGCGAGTTTGGTCACCGAAAGTGAAGCTAGCTTGTGCGGTTTATATTTGGAGAACTGGTAATGATACCTCAAATTCTCAACACCTCAAAAATATGTTGTCCCTGTTATCCTAAAAATAAATTGTAGTGCCAGCCCAACACAGGAAAGAAGCAATCAGAGATTGCTTAATTGTATGCTCCCCCATTCCGCTTTACTCAGACACTGCCCCGCCATTGTTCTGTTCTGTATTGGTCGGTGGAGGCCTAATTTGGATAATTATAAAAATTCTGTTCCAGTCATTCTTTTTTCGCCATGCCTTGCATAATACATTCCAAGTATCCAGTCGATCGACCAACAAGTGATAATACAATGTTTTGATGGTCGCCGGGGCTTTTGCTTGGACGGACAGACGGACAAAGTGCTTTAATTTGCACAACTGCAAGGCACTGACCTCGTATCCTGCAAATTTCATGCTTGTCCATACAATATGGACCGAGATCCAGCCTGGACCAATATATATATCCCATTCACTAAGATTTGAGGAACAAAGGGCCATAACTCTTGAAAATATAACCGACACACAGAGAAACTTCACCCTGCACAATGATGGAGCATTGACCGCATATCCTGCAAATTTCATACTTGTCCATACAATATTAACCGAGATCCAGCCTGGACAAGTCCCAATTCACCAACATTTCAAGAACAAAGGGCCATATCTCTTGAAAATATATGCAAAATGTGGAGAAAGTTCACTCTGCACAACTACAGGGCACTGACCACATATGCAAATTTCATAATTGTCCATACAATATTAACCAAGATCTGGCCCGGACAAGTCCCATGTGTGATGGAATAACGGACTTACGGACACCCAGTGTTTTTAAGTCCCCCTCCCCCAAACTAATGCGACCTCATGCCCAATTTGGTGAAAGAGAGTTCTGCTTAAGGGGAGTAGAGGACGTTCATTTCCCTGCTCTTATGGGGCTACAACATGGTCATTTGTCAAATGTTTCAAAACAAGCTGAATTTCCTAACAAAAGTACCCAGACATATCAAAATGGAATAAAAATCAACAAAAGACACAACACAACCATTTATGCGTTTTACTGGTGGTTCGATAGTGTGATGGGATGGACCAAAAAATTGGCATTTTAAATTCAACGGTTGAAGGGTGCAAAGTGCTCCATAGATTAAAAATTATTCCTCCGGAATACCCCCCAAATTCACTCTTATTCAGTTTCAACTAAAACAAAACTTCTGAATGGCTAATAAATTGATCTTCAATAATATTCTCCACACCCACCCCCTCCTGGAAATAGGACTGAAAAATTAAACATTTATAAACAATGTTTCTATTTATAACCAAACCAAACCTGCTTTGCTATATGCCTTAATTCCGCCAGGAATATACCATACAAACGTTAAAACGGAAGTTTAAAACAAAAGTAATGTCCCCCTGGGGAGTTACCTCCCCAGGGAGTTATCTCCCTTTGGGGAGCTCTCTCATCTCAGACAGGATATATAAGGCCAGCTCCCAGTATACACTTCCTCTTTTCTCATTGATATAAACCGAGACCTGTGGTGTACAAGGCCGCGGAGTGAGGGGAAGGATGGGAGGGCCATCAGAGCAAAGCAGGTTTGGTTTGGTTATAAATAGAAACATTGTATATAAATGTTTAATATTTATTTCCCAAACCTACACCTGCTTTGCTATATGCCTCACTACCAACATATGGAGGTGGGAACCTCGGCCTTGTTGTAGTTGTTCAATGGCAAGCTGGATATCCGCTGAGAAGATCACCAACAAGACACAATAAACTCAACAAGAAAAACTCTGGTCTGAAACGCAGGAGGTAGTCAAGGAGTAAGAAAGTCGCTACTTATCTTTTTGAATGTCTTCATCCATGTAGCTGTGTTCTTGGATGTGGAGAACACTCTTACCAACCCGCAGGGACCCAGGCCTGAAGCACTATGAGGTATGCTAAAGTAAGCGATGTACGAATCGGCAGGGCATTAGAGCGCCTACGTAGCGAACATGGTGTCCAACTCTGTGATCGTGGCTGTGGTTGACACACTTGCCAACCCGCAGGGACCCAGGCCTGAAGCAACTATGAGGTATGCTAAAGTAAGCAATGAACGAATCGGCAGGGCATTAGAGCGCCTACGTAGCGAACACGGTGACCAGCTTACAACCACTCTCAGTCCACAAACCGACTGAAATCAACTCTCTGTACTTTAGTCCCTGTTGCTGACACTGGACTGTTGTGAGTTGACAGCGGTTGTACTGAGTCTACTCTACGTCTTCATTAATCCTCTGTACTTTAGTGCATGTTGCGGACACTGGACACCCTAGGATGGACGCAGATGACTCAGCTGAGATGATCTAGAAGAAGACGTCATAGCTTTAACCTGAAAAGACACAAGCAAATCTGCAGTAAAGGCAAAGATTAAAAGTCACAATTGTGTCAGGTCATAAACGATAACTTGAGAGATGGTGGTTGGCCAACTGACCTATTACTTGTCTTAGGTGACCTTAAATGATCACAGATATGACAATAATTCTCAACAAAAAGAACCCTGCTCGGGATGCAGTGGGTAATTATGGAGTAGTAATAGAAGTTACTTATCTTTTGAATGTCTTCAACTCTGTGATCGTGGATGTGGTGCACAAATCTTACCAACCCGCAGGGACCCAGGCACTGAGGCAACTATGAGGTATGCTAAAGTAAGCGATGTACGAATCGGAAGTGCATTAGAGCGCCTTCGTAGCATACATGGTGACTTATAACCACTCTCAGTCCACAAACCGACTGAAGTCAACTCTCTGTACTTTAGTCCCCTGTCGTTGACACTGGGCTGTTGTGAGTTGACAGCGGTTGTACTGAGTCTACTCTACGTCCTCGTCAACCCTCTGTACTTTAGCTGTTGCTGACACTGGAAACCTAAAACAAAACATATTACTCACAACAGTGTCAGTTCTTTGTACGTTGAACTTGTGAGTTGACCGCAGGTGACTCAGCTTAGATGATCTAGAATAAGGTCATAGCTTCAACCTGAAATGACACAAGCAAATCTGCAGTAAAGGCAAAGATTAAACTCTCCATTGTGTCAGGATTGATGACTTGAGAGTCAATGGCTGGCAAGCTGACCTATTACTCCTTTCTTAGGCGATCATGTAGTATGTGGACATATAATATGACTGAGAGATGAGATGAGATGATACAGCAAGCTGGCTGACTTGCTGCGATGATGAAAAATGCCCCTCCCCCCCTCTTTTTTGAAAAACTACTTGACCACGTGCTGGGCAGCCACCAGCGGCCCAAGCGTAGTCACTCTATCTGATTGCAGTGACATATCTCTCAGATAGAAATTGGTGAACGTGGAGTTTGTCGTCCAAGCACGGGACTAGACAATGTCATGGAGGGACAAGTTCTTCCATAAAGGCCATGACGTAGCGATGGCACGAATTTCTGAGAAGAAGCAGTAGATAGTAGTGGGGGAGCGTAAATGGCCAAAAGATATGACCACTTTATGGTCTTCTTCAACCACGAAGCAATGGTATTCTTAGTAATGTCACGCACTGCATACGGCCGAAGGGACAAGAATAATAGACGACGAGAGCCCCGACCGGGATCGGTACGAGTGAGATAGAAACGATAACTCTTCTCGCGACTCTACCCATTCGGCCAGCTCATACTCGTACTGGCGTATGGCTCGAACAGGGTATAACAGAAAGGTCGTCTTCAAAGTCATGCACGAAGTCTGATAACGCAGGGATGGAGTACAAACGTTAAGCACACGGACCTAGGCGAACAGACTCATTTTTGGCGATGAACACAGGAATGGGTCGAAAGGGGATGCGAGACCAATCCGCCGTCCAGGTAATAGATGATCTCTCAAGAGCATGAAGTTGATACACTCTAGACGCCAAAGCAAAAACCGCCAGAAAAACAGTCTTGTAGGCAACAGCTTTTAGAGAAGCCGACTGTAAGGGTTCAAAGGGCGGACGAATCAGAGCACACAGAACCACACCAATATCCCATTTCGGTAACAGCTGGCGAGTACGGCGAGACCGTAACGCGAAGGCCCGAATGAGCGCAGCGATATTGTCATTTAGACTAATGTCGATGCCGGCAGAAAGACGTAAAACCCTAGCCAAAGTAGATCGATACCCCTCAATGGTGCTGATTTGAAACTTCTTATCACGATGAAGGTGAAGGAGGAAGTCAGCTACTAAGGAAAATAGAGGCAGAGTCGGGATCGGCATCACGTTCACGGCATCAAGAGACGAAATAGGTCCATTTCACTCGATAGAGCTGCGATGTGGAAGACCGATTGGTAGAAACCATCGTCTTTTTTTTTTCTTTTTTTCAAAATTGATGTGAAGTCTGGCAACCAACCTAGACTATTAGCCGGAAAAGAACACCCCACATGACGATGTGGCGGGACTGCCACCAAAAACAGAGGTGGAAATAGAGACGTCAATACCAGCACTAATGGATTGAGGGATGACGTCTGTAATAAGACAGAAGGAACTGCAGTGACCGAACCAGGATACGACCGTAATGATTAAGGTCCTGCGTAGAAATGACAAGAGCTACCAGTTGACGACAAAACAACTATAATGCCCACGTCCAAAAACTGGTCCAACGGTCTATACGGGACGAAGCACTTGATGGAGAGAGTCGAAAACCTGTCCCCAAAGTAACGACGAACCCACGGTAATCCCCCCCATAATTCGACCACCGGAAGTGCAACAAAAACTGGTCTATATGTGACCAAAAATCTTGACGGCACCAGCTACAAGGTGTCATACTCCGTCACCATATGGCTTTCCTTCAATTAGAATGAAGAATGGGACTGTTACTTTTCCTCACGAGATCAATTTTTATACAAATGCTGTAGACCAAAAGATGTTTGGACGAGGCTATCGAGGAGAAAAACATTGCTAAAGAGCAGTCTGTGGTTCTTCTTACAAGGCTGTAACCGGTAAACATACTCGGACGCAAGTAACTTACGAAGAACAAGAAGACCGCCCGATGGAACAAACTTATGCTGTCCCAAGCAGATGATTGAGAAAATTCAGGTTGATCCCGACACAGACAGGGTAAAGATCAATCCTAAAGATTTCTCGGAAAAAATGAACTCACTCAAGCTAATAATAATAATTTCTCAGAAAGAAGAAAATAAAATTAAAGCTCAACCCAATTTGAATTGTACGTCTAATTCAATATACCGATGGGAAAATTTGGTTGTGAAAAAATAAAAATATCACAATGCAATATTTACTAGCAGAAAAATGTATTCCAAAGAATAGCACATTTTTCTTAATAAAGAACTCGTGATCTCTTTTGTTGTTCAACACACCCTTGATTACACAAAGAGAGTAATAATGTAGCTCATTAAAATGTAACAAAGAGCCGTAGTGTATAGCTTTGACTTGTGATGACGAAGACAATCGCAACAACAACAACACACGTAAAATCAAAGACAGAAAAAAACTCTGCAAGATCTCTCTTGATCACATGATATCAAATAAACAAAGTAACATTTGATATAACAAGAGACTAAATTTTGGTAGGAGCAATGAAAGACAGTTGGGACAGAATACTCAGACATAATATTCAAGAAAAACTTTTCCGTAAATAGAGTACAAATTTAACAACAACAACTAGCTGTATGGAACTCCCTGATGTAACCACTGGAGGTTACAAACGAGAAAAGAGGAAGTGTATACTGGGAGCTGGCCTTATATATCCTGTCTGAGATGAGAGAGCTCCCCAAAGGGAGATAACTCCCTGGGGAGGTAACTCCCCAGGGGGAGATTACTTTTGTTTTAAACTTCCGTTTTAACGTTTGTATGGTATATTCCTGGCGGAATTAAGGCATATAGCAAAGCAGGTGTAGGTTTGGGAAATAAATGGCTCCGTTTATCTGTTATACCGCTAATATTTTCTAAGAACGTATGGTGTCCCCCTGTTTTTATTACATATTTAACAAGCACTATATGTGTTTAGTATTATATAGCAAAATGGGAAAAATTTGACCTTGGGAAGTATTATTTATTGAACATCTGAGAAGAAACTAGAGCCTATGGGCTTTAATGAGATCTGGTAGCTGGGTTATTAGGGGATAAGTTTGTAATGAAATAAACGCACAATTATATATTTAATTTCAATTTTAAACGTTTAAACTTGAACCAACCAATCAGATGTTATGAACTGATATTTTCCTGTTAAAAAGCAAATGTTTCCAGTTGTAAATTCGCGACATCAGACGTTTGCTGTCAAAAGAAAAATTCAGTCTTTTAAAGGTTTCCGGTTAAAAGGATAACGTTTCCGGTTGTGATCGTCCAATCAGATTTTTTATTTGGGCCGCGTGTATTCCAACATCTACACCAACACGTGCAAATCTCCACTGGCAAACATTTCCGGTATGTAGTGTATTTTAACCAATGAAAACCGTTCTTACAAATTAGGTTTTGGAGAACATGTTTGGCACCGGGACAATTTGGGCAGGACATGATGCACGGTGGGCATGAGGAATACAATATGCGCGAATATTTGTAAGGGTGATTTTGATTGGTTCAAACAGACTGCATAGCGGAAACGTTTTGCCAGTGGACACGTGTTGATGTTGAGGTTTGATCATACGCGGCAGCAATAAAAAATTATGACTGGACGATCACAATCGGTAGCGATTTCCCTTAAACCGGAAACGTTTAAAAGTCTTGAATATTACTACTGGAAACGTTTGCCTTTTGACAGGAAACGTCTAAAGTATTGGACGTTACAACAGCAAACGTTTGCTTTTGGACAGGAAAGGTCTTCCAAATGTCAATTCATCTGATTGGTTGGTGCACATTAAACGTTTAAATTTATTAAACGTTTGGATTTATGGCGCGAACGGCCCTTTTTAAAAGGTACTGACATAATGAAGTTGAACATACCAAAGAAAGGCAGTCCTAGGATAAAATTAACTCCGAAAATGGAAGCCGAAATATAGAATATTATATCACAATGACTTCCATTTTCGGAGTTACTTTTATCATAGTTTATGTGAAACTGATCTGTGGGAACAATGAAAGGTAGTCCTATAATGAGGGAAGTTGCACACGTTACACTAACCATGTGTTACCCAATTAATTTCCATCCAATTAGACACTACAGTAGGTGCTCATCCAACCTTGACTCAACCAAAATAGCTGAATTTTGCTCTTTATCTTGATACATAATTCCTCCAATACGTCAGTTCGGGATTCCAGATGAACACCATGACCACCATGTTAATTTAACCAGCATAAAGAAAGCAATATGATACCTTCTTTAACATGGTATTGTTGGTGTTGCATTGAAACTGCAAACTGACCTGTTGAGAATTCGATGGAAAAAGGGGCCAGTGGAATGAAGTCTAGGCCTAAATACCCACAGGGGATTAAGGTCAGTTTGTACAGAACATACATGTACCTAGGGGTAAATAAGAGAGATTATACCTAGGGGTAATGAAAGCTAGTATGAAACACGGGCGAAGAGCATTTCCCCAGATAATTTTGTAACACATAATTTGGTACTCACAGGGCTTTAGATCTCCCCAATTTGGGCACACCCCCTATTAAGGGCGGTAATTTCTTTTAGACTGGAACAGAGGCTGGGGCACATACATGTACCCCTGGAAGATGAGCAATCAGGAATCATCCCTGGTAGAAGTGCCTCTGAGAAAGGATTTCTTCACCAACAGGCGAAACCCAGTGTGAGGCAACACCAACTTTGTTTTGCGTTTCATGTGCCCACCGACATTAAAAAATCAAATAAAAACACAGGAAAGAATCTCTGATTGTTTAATTGTATGCCCCCCCCCCCCTTCCGCTTTAGTCTGACACTGCCCCGCCATTGTGCTGTTCTGTATTGGTCAGTGGAGGCCTAATTTGGATAATTATAAAACTTCTGTTTCAGTCACTTTTTCACCATGCCTCGCATAATACATATTCCAAGTATCAAGTCCAGGGTTCGACATTAACGACTGCCCGACTGACTCCTACAACAACTAATTGATTTTTTAAACAATAAAGTTTCACATTACCGGGGCGGTAAATGATTTCTTTTGACCGTCGATTTATTGGTGTAATTTGGCTGGCGTGGATCACGCACGCTATATGGTGTCCCTGCCAACAACATTGGTGGGATTGTGACGAAAATGCCCATGACCTGAAGAATGTAATTTCCCTTCTACGCTGACATTCTAAATAGCATTGTGAATGCACCGACAATGGTGGATATTCGACTTACCTGTATTGACTGTGCGCTGAAACTTTCAGCGAGGGACGTGTAAATATCCCTGACACGCATCTTGCATCGAAACCGGGCGAGAGAAGTCGAAAAGATCTGACACGAAATCCAACACCGCCTGAGTCTATACTTTCGCTTTATGGGGGCTGCCATGTTTAGGCCCGCAATGGATTCTGGGAGCCAGAGCCTATATAAGACGCAGAGAATGGACGTTCGGCATTCTGTCTCAGACAATCGGCGGGTAAACATCGTGCGGGAGAGCACAGAGACAGGATCGCCGCAAATGCGCCGAATGTGCCGAAAGTGCCGAAAGTGCCGAATTGACTGCCGAAACAGCGCCGAACCATCCGCCGAAGGGTTGGAAAGCCGAGAGCTGAGCCATAGCTTGGGGATAATTGATACTAACACGCACAGTATCTGATGACGAGACGAACCGCCAGACGGGGATAAGATACTAACACGCACAGTATCTGAAGACGAGATGTCCATCAACGGGGAATACAGAGCACCAAATATCTCACACTGCAGCCCATCACACAAATACCATTTTACATGATTACATATACTTGCTCACATACAAGATCGTCGGCCTTCGGGACGGAATAGATTTAATCACACTCATCTACACTAGTTATTCACAGGCCTCGGCTAGGGATAACTGATAACACAAGCTTACATCCACTGTATATATTTACACTGCTGCAGGGCTCGAATTATGCCTTGCCGCAAGTCTTTGAATGCTATTACAAATCATTGATATTAATTGACATTACACTGTAAGGTAATAATACGCCCCCGAGACCAGGGCATTATTACCACATATATATGCAGACAATCTGGGCCTATTAACTCATCCTTGGGTCAACGCCGTGAGGGCCGAAGTCGGGTCGCCGAAGACGAAGTCTGCCGAGCCGAAGTCGGGTCGCCGAAGACGGGTCGCCAAAATCGGGCCGCCGAAGACGTGAGGTCTGCCGAGCCGAAGACGGGTCGCCGAAGTCGGGCCGCCGAAGACGTGAAGTCTGCCGAGCCGAAAGGGGTCGCCGCCGAATTCGGGTCGCCGAAGACGTGAGGTCTGCCGAGCCAAAGACGGGTCGCCGAAGTCGGGCCGCCGAACACGTGAAGTCTGCCGAGCCGAAAGGGGTCGCCGCCGAATTCGGGTCGCTGAAGACGTGAGGTCTGCCGAGCCGAAAGGGGCTGCCGCCGAAGACGCTGTGATGTGCCGTACGGGCCGACGCCGCCGAAGGGCTACTGACCTGTCCACAGTAGAACTAGACGCAGTGCTGTCGGCTCCCCCAGCTGACCTGTCGCCGGTACTTTCGGGGCAGACTTTACCCGACGTGAATGGAAGTTATCGAGCCCCTAAAGACTCTGGTTCTGATAACCATGGTCTCGGGGGCCGATATGAACACCGTGACGACGATTCGACCGTGCAGATGATGGAAGAGATTGCCGAGCTACGACAAACCATCGGGTCTATAGCCGGGACTGTATCGATGATGGCGAGCCAGATGTCCAGATTCACCGACAGTCAGATACGGGAAAAAGAGGCGATCCGACGACCGGACATTGAAAACGACGCCGCCGAGCCGAATGCGAGTTGTGGGGCTGCCGAAATGGTTGGTGATCACCGCCGAACCGAATATATGTCCGGGTCGCAGCAGGGTTGCGATCAGACGCCGCCGAGGAGAGAACGAGATGAGCCCATGAGCTGGAGGCAGTCATTACAAACCTCGACCCCTGCGATTGAGGTGAGGCGACCGATGTTGACTGCGGCAAAGGCAGCTACCTATGATGGGACAACGCCATTGCGGGATTATCTCTCCCATTTCGACCACTGTGCTGCTATCAACGGATGGACATACTCACAACGGGGTCAATATCTGGCCGTCGCCCTCCGAGGATCTGCCCAGCAGCTGTTGGTCAGCTTGAAATCAGAACCAGGGAGTGCTGACTATGGACGATTGAGGGATGCCTTGGAGAAGCGTTTTGCCCCGCCGAATCAACTGGATTTGTACAAAACGCAGTTAAAATCCAGATACCGAGAGAAGTCAGAAGATCTTCCGGGCCTAGCTCAGGCATTATTTCGGCTTGCACAACAGGCATATCCCAATGCCGGGGATGACGTACAGGATACCTTGGCAAAGGATCAGTTTTTGGAGGCTATTGGGGACGAGCTTAGATTTCTTGTATGGCAGACGCGGCCGAAGACCTTAGATGCAGCTGTACACTCTGCTGTAGAAGTAGAAGCATTCAAGTCCTCGCAACGTCGTAAGACTTGGGCAACCGCGAAGTCCACGGTTCCTAGTAAAGATGAGGGATTAGCTCCAACCTCCGAGGATGACGAAGAATCTGAAGCTCGCCTGAGAAAACAGATCAAAGAATTGATGGAAGAAATAATGCGAAAGTCTCAGCCTCAGCCACGGCGACAACCACAAAGATACACCAGAGGTCAACAACGGACGTATAGGAATCGGGAACGAAGTAATGCTTGCTGGTCGTGCGGCAGAGAGGGTCATTACAGGGCGAACTGCCCGGATGTGTCCAGAACAGATGACTCTAAACCGCCGAGATCGCCCAAGAATACTTCCAAAGTTAATACTTCCGGGGAAGCTGGACTCTATTTGCCTGCCAAGATCGGGCCAGTGAAGATGTGGTGTTGTGTTGACACGGGGGCGTCGATTTCCCTCCTGAGTGAGAAAGTATACCAGCAGCTGAGTCCGCGGCTCAGACCAGCCTTGAGTAGCCCATCTTACGCTAGTATTCGTATGGCTGACGGTACGCTGATGCCCCTGAAAGGTGAAGCTGATTTTAAAATCACTATAGACGGTACCACACGAACACAGAGGATGATAGTCGGAGATCTGACAGTGGACGCTCTCCTAGGATACGACTTCCTAGGCACCCACTGTACCCAGATCGACACGCAGCGTCACCGGGTCAAGTATGGCGGCCACTACGTCCAATGCGAGATCGTGGAGAGTGCAGGCTGTTACCGTGGAACCGAGGCCGAGACGAAACCGCAGCGAACGACCCGGGGGCAAGATATTAGACGCCCCGCGCGTTATCAGGATTATGCTTTAGCATGTCCACCGAAGTCCGAGAAGGATGAGTCTGGGGAGCGTGTGTGGTGTCCCTTCTGTGACCGGAATTACAGCTCGAGGAAGCACCTGAGGGAACACCTGCGACGGATCCATGATTGGGAAACTGGGCGGCCATACCCTCCGCCACGGGCCAAGGAAGACCCTGTGATCAGGCTCCCTGCACGGATCTGGCAGCCTCGGGCGGGACCGTCCAACATCACTGCTACGCCCGCAGTTCGCTGTCTGTCAGTGGTGACTGTGCCACCGGGTAGAGGGGCGGACGCCCCTGAAGTCGACCCCGGGACTGCAGCAACTGAGGTGGTTGTTGCACACGAAATCAGCGAGGATGAGCCTCAACTCTCCCATCCACCATTCAACGAGGAGACAGAGCGGGAGCTGCTTGCTGAGAGAGACGCGGGCAATGGTGGATGCCCCATCACCCCCAGAGCCGTGAATGAGGCCAATCATGACGAGTGTGTTCGGAGCAACACAACGGCTGCCGAAAACCCGGATGCGATGACGAAGACCACCGACGATGAGAAGGGGCGAGGCAGCTCGCCTGCGTTCTTCAAGCCTTGGGGGACTGATGCTTCGGCAGAGGCAATGGAGCCGGAGGAACCCGAGATAATCCACCCAACAGAGATGCCCGGGGCTGGTGTCCGTCCAGTGAGTACCCCAGCCGGAGAGGAAAGCAGGCCGGAGGACCTGGAGGCGGCGCCTCCCCAGAGAGCAGTGGTTCGCCTGACAAGAACCTACGTTGACACGGTTAGAAATCGCCGTGGGGTGATAACCCGGAAAATATACGACAAGTGGAAGTGGAGTGAGGAACGTCCTCCGTAATTCGGCCGTGATTGGCCGGTGTTGTGAAGCCAGGGACCTGATGTCCCCTCCTTCAGCGACAACCCAGCAGACGGCTGGGAAGGACGTCGATTGGTAATTCTACCGTATTGAAGCTTTTGTTATTATACTGTGGACTATCTACACTTTCGGAGAAAGGACTGCGTGTTCATTCTACTCATCTGTGATTGGTAGCTGTGCCGAGCTCCACGACGAGGGCGTCGTGTTTTCGAAGGCGTGGGTAGTGTGACGAAAATGCCCATGACCTGAAGAATGTAATTTCCCTTCTACGCTGACATTCTAAATAGCATTGTGAATGCACCGACAATGGTGGATATTCGACTTACCTGTATTGACTGTGCGCTGAAACTTTCAGCGAGGGACGTGTAAATATCCCTGACACACATCTTGCATCGAAACCGGGCGAGAGAAGTCGAACTCTGCTGATCTGACACGAAATCCAACACCGCCTGAGTCTATACTTTCGCTTTATGGGGGCTGCCATGTTTAGGCCCGCAATGGATTCTGGGAGCCAGAGCCTATATAAGACGCAGAGAATGGACGTTCGGCATTCTGTCTCAGACAATCGGCGGGTAAACATCGTGCGGGAGAGCACAGAGACAGGATCGCCGAAAATGCGCCAAATGTGCCGAAAGTGCCGAATTGACTGCCGAAACAGCGCCGAACCATCCGCCGAAGGGTTGGAAAGCCGAGAGCTGAGCCATAGCTTGGGGAAAATTGATACTAACACGCACAGTATCTGATGACGAGACGAACCGCCAGACGGGGATAAGATACTAACACGCACAGTATCTGAAGACGAGATGTCCATCAACGGGGAATACAGAGCACCAAATATCTCACACAGCAGCCCATCACACAAATACCATTTTACATGATTACATATACTTGCTCACATACAAGATCGTCGGCCTTCGGGACGGAATAGATTTAATCACACTCATCTACACTAGTTATTCACAGGCCTCGGCTAGGGATAACTGATAACACAAGCTTACATCCACTGTATATATTTACACTGCTGCAGGGCTCGAATTATGCCTTGCCGCAAGTCTTTGAATGCTATTACAAATCATTGATATTAATTGACATTACACTGTAAGGTAATAATACACCCCCGAGACCAGGGCATTATTACCACATATATATGCAGACAATCTGAGCCTATTAACTCATCCTTGGGTCAATGCCGTGAGGGCCGAAGTCGGGTCGCCGAAGACGTGAAGTCTGCCGAGCCGAAGTCGGGTCACCGAATACGGGTCGCCGAAATCGGGCCGCCGAAGACGTGAGGTCTGCCGAGCCGAAGACGGGTCGCCAAAGTCGGGCCGCCGAAGACGTGAAGTCTGCCGAGCCGAAAGGGGTCGCCGCCGAAATGGGGCCGCCGAATTCGGGTCGCCGAAGACGTGAGGTCTGCCGAGCCGAAGACGGGTGGCCGAAGTCGGGCCGCCGAAGACGTGAAGTCTGCCGAGCCGAAAGGGGTCGCCGCCGAATTGGGGCCGCCGAATTCGGGTCGCCGAAGACGTGAGGTCTGCCGAGCCGAAAGGGGCTGCCGCCGAAGACGCTGCGGTGTGCCGTACGGGCCGACGCCGCCGAAGGGCTACTGCTAGGAGAGGCAGTGTTACGGAGAGCATTCCAGAGACGATTAATAACGCTTAGATGAACTGGGCCGTGTAACCTTAGACACGGTAGACGTTCCATACAGTCCGGGGCCATGCCTACGACCGGAGAGGAACCAGAGACGCCGTACCATACCACGACGAGAGCCAGTCTGGACGAGACTGGGCCGTGACGCGTCATAGATAGGGTCTCTTGTATATATTGTATATAATTAGTCTTTCTCTTAAGGCCTCAGTCCACAGTTGCGGATTTTTGGTCCCCCTCAAATTCTTTGAAATTGAAATTCCACCAGGTTTGACCCCATGAGAATTTTTGTTGGCTTTTTGTTTATTGATATTTGTGATATCATTCAGTTGACTAGTTGATTAGCTTCAAATCAGTACATGGTATTTTGCCAGTAGGATTGGCCCATGCCTCACTATGCAGATGGGAGTGTGAAAGTGTGGCTGTGAATTGGGGCCATTTTCAGCTTACGAGCACATGGCATACTTTACGGTGTAAAATGGAGCTTGAAAACCGCGTGGTCGACACCCTATTTTTCTTTGCCAATTTTTGTTGGTCCTTGGACTGGGCACACTGTCGGTGAGTTTCAGGACAATTGAATAACAAGTTTTTTCTTTGGTGGAGGGGGAATATTACCCATTTTGGACCAATTTTAGAGGATTTTCCTGAAGTTTGAAGCAAGTTCAGTATGAGTTATGGGGACCCTGATTTTCGTCAACAAGGCTTACATCTGTTTCGGCTTTATGTCAAGAGCCTACTCTTTCAGAAAATATATAGTTCTATGGGGGTTCTCTAATAACACGGTTGCTGTTTAGCATAAAATAAATCTGCCTACTGTTTAATTTCAGATGCCATGGCCCTTCTGTAGACTGCAACCTAAGACAAAGATAACACTTAACGATAACTACCTCTAGAGTAGGGATCTTTATTACAGGTATTGTGCGCGTACAGAGCTGTGTACCTTGCAGAATACAATATTATTACTTTATTATTGCCTTGGTTGTTTCTACAGGTCCCCCCATCCTACCTCCTCGATCCAGACAAGGTGACAGGTTGAATCGGACCTTCCTCGTTGGCCAATTCCAGTCATACGAGACTGGGTTCACATCAGCCTGACAATTTGTCACAGGGGCCTGAGACCAGGCCGCCTCAAGTCTCGTGTACACCGCAAAGATAGACGTTTTCTGACCGCTCGAACGTCACAGGATAATAGACATTCGCTGATTGGTTAGATGATGTCATGTACTCGCTTCGAGACCAATCGCAATGCATGTTATTCGCTCAATCGGAAACACAACAAAAACAAAATGGCGGTAAGACAGCTGTCGTTGTCGAAGTGGTTTTTCTTTGGTGATGAAAGTACCGCATCGAAAAGAAAACTCCTGTCAAAAGAGGCCTATGAGAAAAAAAGTAGGAGAAGACAGTTTGTACAATCATGGACGGAACAATTTGTCGGGTTAAAAGACACTGATGAAGGCATGCTGTGTTCCATATGTGTGGAGGCAGGAGATAGTTCCTCTTCGTTCTTGAATGTGGGCAAGTGACCTTTCATCTTGGACAGGTAATCTTGCAATCCACCTGCCCGACTGGACAGGTGATCTGAAAAGTTAGTGTCAATCCCTGAAGTCGATCGACGAACAAGCGATACTACAATGATTTTATACAAGAGGGTTGCCGGGGCTTTCGCCAAATCCGAAAATGTGACCTGGTTACGAGACCTACATTCCTTGGTGTATAGTGTGGTGAAATTATGAAGCGATCGATCAGTGAACTTTGAATTTTGCACCCAATTCACCCTTTTTGGGGTAATTTCATACTTCGGAACCTATGAGGTCTGCTATGGAATGTAGAATAACATATATAGTCACATTCCTGTCCAAATCGGTTAATTGGAAATGGGATGATTTTAATTGGTCGATCAAGGCCTAATTTGCATAAATATCACAACTCTGCTTCAGTCACTTTCTTCACCTTGATTTAATTGTATAATGTATATCCCAAGTATTAATCCAGCCTGGACAAATAGATAAATCACTCACTAAGGTTTGAAGAACAAAGGGCCATAACTCTTGAAAATATAACCAAAACTCGGAAAAAGCTTTACACTGCACAACTACGGGGCACTGGCCACATTTCATGCACGTTTCAATACTGTCCATCAAATATTAACCGAGATATTGCACTGACAATTCAGTTCATTTTGGTGCATCATTACATATCATCTTCAAAGTCTAAATATTCTGTCAAAATGCACCAGAACCCACCATTTTACTTCAATTATAGAGAAGAAAAGCAACTTGGAGTAGCGATGACAATTTCATTCTGTATATTTCACTATTAGTTATAGCATCTTCAGCAGTGAACAAAGTTACAAACAGCTCTATATGCACATATATATAATAGGCATAATGTGATCTTAGCCAATACACATTTATGAATAGATAAGGCAGTAAATTATGTCAGTCAGTGAACAAATGTCATGAAGTTTGGATAAGGACTGTCATTTTAAGATAATATAGGTATAATTTTCTTGGCAATCCACATCAGAATTGATGGAAACCTGCAAATGTTGTAACTCGCATGGGAATATACAATTATGAAACGTGCGAGTTACAACATTTGTAGGTTTCCATCAATTCTGATGTGTGCTGCAAAGAAAATTATACCTATATTATCTTAAAATGACAGTCCTTATCCAAACTTCATGACATGTATAAATATTCAATGTAGGTACATACCCACTATATCACCATACTTTATTCATTTGTGTACAGTTTAACAAGTTCTTGCCAAATAAGCAGATTATGTTTTGTTTTCATCAATTAGAGTGTGTATTGTATCACCTGAATTATACCATTTATAGATCTCTGTCAGGTTATGGCTTAACATTTAACAATTTCTGAAAATGGCATTTTAATATTCATCCATCTTGACAGACATAATTTACTGTCCTACCTATTCATAAATGTGTATTTAAGAATTTATAAGAAAAATTGACCATAGGGGTCCATGTCCCCAAACTGACGGCGGCCATATTGGATTATGCACATTGCTGAAAAACAATCCCAACCGTCCTCTTCCCAATGTCAAGGCACACCCCAACTTTGAAGTTGATCGGTTAAATCGTTCACGAGTTATTGTCCGGACAATCCAACTGCTTATAATCCAATATGGCGGCCGGCGGCCATATTGGATTATGCACATTGTTGAAAAACAATCCCAACCGTCCTCTCACCGATGTCAAGGCACTCCCCAAGTTTGAAGTAGATCAGTTGAATTGTACTCCAATATTGTCCAGACAAGATCCAACTGCTTATAATCCAATATGGCTGACGGCGGCCATATTAGATTACGCACATTGCTGAAAAACAATCCCAACCGTCCTCTCACCAATGTCAAGGCACACCCCAAGTTTGAAGTTGATCGGTTAAATCATTCACGTGTTATTGTCCGGACAAGAAAATCTAAGATCCAACTGATTATAATCCAATATGGCTGACAGCGGCCATATTGGATTATGCACATTGCTGAAAAACAATCCCAACCGTCCTCTCACCGATGTCAAGGCACTCCCCAAGTTTGAAGTTGATCGGTTAAATCGTTCACGAGTTATTGTCCGGACAAGAAAATCTAAGATCCAATTGCTTATAATCCAATATGGCTGATGGCGGCCATATTAGATTACGCACATTGCTGAAAAACAATCCCAACCGTCCTCTCACCAATGTCAAGGCACACCCCAAGTTTGAAGTTGATCGGTTAAATCGTTCACGAGTCGTTGTCCAGACAAGAAAATCTAAGATCCAACTGCTTATAATCCAATATGGCTGACGGCGGCCATATTGGATTATGTACATTGCTGAAAAACAATCCCAACCGTCCTCTCACCGATGTCAAGGCACTCCCCAAGTTTGTAGTAGATCAGTTGAATCGTACTCCAGTTATTGTCCGGACAAGATCCAACTGCTCATAATCCAATATGGCTGACGGCGGCCATATTAGATTACGCACATTGCTGGAAAACAATCCCAACTGTCCTCTCGCCAATGTCAAGGCACACCCCAAGTTTGAAGTTGATCGGTTAAATCGTTCACGAGTTATTGTCCGGACAAGAAAATCTTACGGAATCACGGAATTACGGACACCGGTGTTTCGAAGTCCCCCCCCCCCCCTACTAAGTAGCGGGGGACAATAAGATCACATTATGCCTTGTATATATACTGTGCGTATGAAGCCGTTTGTAACTTTGTTCACTGCTGAAGATGCTATAACTAATAGCGAACTATACAGAATGAAATTGTCATCCCTACTCGGAGTTTCTTTTCTTCTCTATTATTGAAAAATCATCAGTGGTTCCAATGGATTACTTCAATTAGATAAACATGTAAAAAAAATCCAGGTGGGATGTGCCAAATAGCAGGTATGTAGAAGTTTCACTTCAAAAATCTTTCTACTTTTTCAGTTCAAAAAATAATTATCAACTGTTGTAACTATGCTGTCAAAATGCAATGTTTCAGTATGTGCAATTTCACATCTCGAGTCTCAAATAAATTCTGGGAACCTCCACATAAAACAAAAAAATTGAGCATTAACTGAGTGATAATTTGTGATTTTATTCAAACTAAAGTCATGAGAATTTCATATATTAAAAAAAAAATGACCATCTGGCTTACAAAGGATGTAAATTATAACACTGGGAATGTTACATTTATGTTCAGCAAAATAGAATTACTTTTCCCTGATTAATTAGCAAATTTCCATTTTTGTGAAAACAAAATCTTATTTTGAGATGCAAAAATGCATCTCCATGATTCGCCAACACCACCAAAATCTTGTCAGTCCTTGCAAGATCATTATACCCAAATTTCACGGAAATCAAACATATTGTTCAGAAGATATGATGTTACACAAAAAATACCTGCATTCATGTCTACCACCTAGTGAAGACCAAATGCCATGAAAAACAAGCAGGTGAAATCTAAAGCCCTAGGGAGATGCCACATATTAAGAGTTCAGTGGAAAAAACTTTAATCATGATAATGGTTATGGAGGTTTTGACGTTAAATCAGATAATTGAGATTTTTCATTTAAATGACAATTTGGTTCGCACCGAAAGGGAATTATCATGTCGGCAATCCTATATTTATGCTCGGCAACCTAGAATAGAACAGTTTTTAAATATTTCTCCAAGCGAATTGGTAGATTTTCATTTCACCAAAAACTTTTTTATTTGAGATGCAAGAAACTTGCCTTTGTAGTTATGCCAGCTACACCAAAACCTTTTCAGCACATTGACTATCCTTCAAGACCATTGTAATAAAGTTTCAAAGAAATCGGACAAGACGTTCAGACAAAATCGTCACAGAAAGGTTTAAGTAAGCTCTGACTACAACGCCACCTAGTGGTGAGCAGCGGGTATCGAAATACAACCAGACAAATTTCCCAGGCCTATGGAGATAGCACACAAAGTCTGACCTGAAAATATTTAACGGTTTCAGAGATATTCACGTTTGAAGTCGCGGAGGCGGCAGTGGCGGCGGCGGATCCGGCGGAGCTGTTTCTCATGAAAACATAAGAGCATCCACTTTGTGGAAATGCTCTAAATAGGTGGAAATGCAAATCTCACAGTGGCCCGGGCCTCAAAGCCCAGTCACACCGATGCTGATCCATATTAATCCATAAATAAGTTCAATAATGCCAAAATATACTTAATGTTCTCCATAATTAACGTAATCTGAAAGAAATATGTTGAAATTGCTCCATTTACATCAGCTTACTGCTTGATTAACATCGTGGGAGTGTGACTAGGATTTAAAGCCATGAGCAACATAGTACCACATCATTCTGAATAAATGAGAATAACAATCGATCAAAACAATGTTTACAAAAATACATTTTGATGAAGCTTGTGTTCGAAACATTCGGTTTGAATAATGAACTTCACCCATTGCATAGGTGCATTGAATGAAGATACTCTTCTAATTGGTCATGTTATTAACGCAGTTACATTACTTTACAGCAGAAATTTTAACCAATCCAAATACCCTACAACATTCTGTTCATCAAACAGCTTTTCCAGAATTCCCTAGTCTGATTCGACCTGGGTGTGGAAATGTTGTAGAAATGACAGGAGATCTTACTATTAAAGCCTTGCTGTGTGTCTGTGTTGTGAAACTGGCTGATGGACAGGTCTCTTCCATCAGTGGACACCTCCACATACTCCAATACACGCTTTATTATCTTGAACTGTACATTCTTCACGTTGTTTGTCTGCTTGGAGTCTTTTCCTGAAATGTCAAGACAACACAGTTATTACCTTTTTTACCCCACTATGTTCACTTTCACATGGTGATGTTGAACACAACATTAAGGGTTATGGATAACCCAACTGAGATCACTTCGTAATAATGATACATCATTGGTGCTGTGGCAAGTCAAACAGTAGTAAGGCCCCCCAAAAAAGTATTTTGTTTCTCAGATCCCTTGAAAACTGTGATGTGGTGCCACAGCTTTTTATTTTAGCCTCAATTTTTGGACACCGAACCTGAAATATTCTTTTATCATCACTATCTCAACAGCTAACAGCTTTCTCTAAATGCTTTAGCACCAGACACATTTTGTGACTTACTTTGGCCAAGGGAGATAACTTTCTTGAAAAATTTGCAAAAAAGTGTTGAGGCCTGGGGTTCAGGACGACACATGTGCTGACCAGAAACAAGACTTGTTTTTGCCTAATTTAAGGCATAATCTGATCCAGTGAGTATTGTGATATGTGTGACATTCAGCATGATTTGACAGATTTCAGTTAACCTTTTCCCATGTGTAACAACTTCCCAAGCATGATAAGTACAACATAATTCCCGCTCCTTCCCCTGTCCCCACAACCTCTTCTTCCTGAAGTCTTGTAGAAATTCGAAGTCTGTAAAATGTTTTTACCATATACATCTTTTTCCCGGTCCTCCAGTGTCCTCAACAGTGTCATAAGGTCCTCAAACTGTTGATAGTGGGCTATACCAGTTGTACTGAAATATACAACCATTTAATCATCATGCTTCAATTGCTCAAAGAACCCTTCTCTGTAGTCTTCAATGCAGTTATGTGATAGGTGTATACATAGCTAGTAAATAGGTCATGAAAGTGATATTTAGAATTGTACAACTCATCTTGGGAGTGTCCAACAGGGGTCTTGATGCAATTTATAAATCCCAGGAAATAAACATATAAGTGACAGTGAATATTGAACATTGAAAGTTAAATGCTTGCAACTACTTAAACATTAACTGATGTACCAGTATCTGCATTAATTTTAAAATTTGAGAATATTTGTCTTTGGTCCACCTGCTGCTGAGATAAGACTGTTTATCCCATGAGTGAGTGAGTGAGTGAATAGAATTTAAACGTCGCTTTCAACAATATTTCAGCTATATCGTGATGAACCAACTAAGCACCACCCAGCCAAGTTGCATTCCTGCTACTTCAAAGAAGGATTCTTTGAAGCAGCATGGAACCAGACACCCTCCATTCACCCAATAAAACACAGAGGACAGCCCGGCCACAAGACAAAGACAGGATGCTTACATGGTGCAATAAAGACAAGTGATATTACAGTGCTAGACATCACATTATCAATATACTAATGCCATTTAGAAAGTAGTTAACATTTATATCCAATTATTTTTGGGATGACACTTTCTCAGTAAAGTACAAATACTAGTGCCGATCTCCGAACTTCCTCTTTAGTGGAAGCTGAGGTGGCCGAGTGATCTAGGCTGCTTGCATTTACTGCTGGGGATTTGGTGCCAAACTCTGAGGACGCGGGTTCGAGTCTCGCACGGTACCGACCCATCCAGCCCTAGTATTTGTGCTTTACTGAGAAAGTGTCATCCTAAAAATAATTGGATATAAATCACATTATCAAGTTCCTTTCGGTTCTCAGCAAAATCCATTGAAGCAACAGGAACCCGTGCCCACCCAACCCATGAACATGATATATGCCATTTGTAGGCTTATATACAATGATTGTTGAAAGTATATTTTAATGCAAGGCCACATTAATTTCATTTCTTGTTTCACGGGCAGGTTTTGTTTTCTTCAACATTGGAGGTGACAAAAAAAAATAAAAAAATAAAACTGGACCAGACAAGCGAAAACTCATCTACCCAAAGAAAGGAAGGGGGAGGAACTCCAAAGGTCCAGTTTTGTTTTTATTTTATTATTGCTTTCAGTCTTGAAAAAAAAAAAAAAATCTACACGTGGAACAAAAAATAAAATTGGTGTGGCCCAAGGGAGTTTTATAGGAACACGATGCATCATGGGATATATTCCAGTTTTAAAGCTCTTCATTGGTCAATTCAAATTTCAAAAATAAATCTGTGATTTTCATTGGCCTGTAGGGTAGATGGGAAGAAAATCCAGCCAAACATAAGAGTTCTGTGATTGTTCATTAGGAGGGCTAGTAGTCACCTGAATTCTCGGAGAGCAGTCATGATAGTTAGGTTATGGATGTCTTCTATTAACAGCTGGTTTTCATCCACACCTACCACATCTGTACGGCTGCAGATTAGAAAATATCAAAACTCATTTTAACACACCACTATTATAAACAGCAAGATACAGATAAACAGAAATGAGTCATATTTATTACATATTTATTACAGAAGTTTAAATGTAAACAAATATTTAATAGGTTATGGTTTTAAACATTTATCAAGATCACTACAATAACCTTAAATATACCATGAATGACATTCAATTTCTCTCAGTTCTCTTGATTACACTTTGATCATACATAACGACTTTCGGATATTTGCACAAGATTTTTTCTTACCGAGAGGAAGTTGCGTGAACAGCCGCTAACAGGTTACACAAAGTCTCGACCAAACCATATTCCATGACATCACTGGCAGCAAAGGGAGATGACTCGAAGATCTGCAAAATAACATAACATCAAAAGAAATAGTACAAATTAAACAAGGATAACACCAAGTCTGTGACCATTATTACTCAACTACTGCTTTTTTGTTTCAACAACACCACTGGAAACAACTGTTTGCCAGAAAAGAATACTTAGTTTTAAAATCAGTAAATTTCATGTTTTTTAATTTGTAAAGAACTTTCAAATGTTGGATTGTGATGTTCAATTATTCTCATTCAATTAGTTAACAAGTGAGGTAATTACCTTTGACAGGATGTAGAGGGAGTTGTGACAGAGAGCAGTATCTGTGACTGTTTTGTCCAACAGAGCCAGAAGAACGTTCAGTCCACCTTTCTGAACATCTGACATAGCCGTCATTGGGCTCATATCCATACTATGAAGTAGAATAAATAGATCAAAGCAGATCAAGGTCAGTCCTCTGATATAGTTTCTGGTACAATTTGCAAGCTGCATATGCGGTATAAATTTGGAAAGCTTAGTTATAATCCTCCCAGAGGTATTGTGCTACATAACATTAAATCTACTTTTATCATATATTTTGACCTTGAAATAACAGGCCAAGGCCGATCATGTGCAATGAAGTTGTGATCAATAAGCACATGAATCTGTCATACAAATTTAGAAGACAAGCTAAAGATATCATGCTTATAGCATTAAATATATTTTTAACATGCAAAAAAATATGTCAAAATCAGTCATCTTCAATACGGTTCTGGCCTATCACATAGAATATGGATAGACAGACAGGACAGACGAACAATGCCAACAATACTGCTTTAGTCAAATTTTGCAGAGGGATCACATCCTTAACAGATTTCAAGTGAAATTTACGTGGCTAGTCATGTACCTATCACTCATACTGACTGATTCCCCAAAGACCATTGCTCCGATCAGTTCAATCAATTCATGGTGAGCTGAATACTGGTGAAGTTGGTTACACAGTAATTTAAACCCCTCTTTCTTCAGGAAAGCTTTAAGCTGTGCAGTTGAGGCTCGCAGCAAATACACCCCGAATAGCTGTATGACAAACAAATGTTAAAACAGTCACTTCGAATATGTTGAAATGTGAAGGACAAAGATTAAAATCTGCATTAGCTGGAATTAAGCACAGGAAGGGACAAAACATTACTGTATGAAAACTACAGGGGTATAATGTCTATTTGAACCACATTTTGTTTGCATTATTTTATCATTTCGCCAGCATTTAATTACATGTATCATTCCATTTTGTAAAGAGTGGAAAGTAGTATTGCTTACACAGAGCATTTGAGCGACCATGTATTTGTTTCGTTTGCGTTGATCCTTCCATTTGGCGAAAAATCTTTTTGTCAAGAAATTGTTCCGTTACCGTTTATGTTCCATTTCATGTGCATTGTTTACGAACGACAAAAACGCAAGCTGAGCATTACTCGCTTTTACTCATGTATGGACAATGGTAACATAAAGAAGGGTGTTCCTGAACTCCGTTTGAACCTAATCTACTCGGGATGATTGACTGATCATAATATAGTCTATACCTTGACGACAGCTGTTCGTATGGTTTCTGAATGGTTCTGAGCCAGTACTATCAACACCTCTGGGCGGACAATTTTGGTCAAAGTCTCTCCCACCATGTTATCTGGCATATTGGCAATAATATCACACAGCAAACTGAGCAGTCCTGAAATATCAAAAGAAGAACGTTCGTCACGTTTGTCACCTTTCTGCACTGTAATGAGAGAAATCCAACTTGTGAAACAGAACACTTTCTTTCGTTTTCCTGCATGTGAAACTACATAGACTGTGGAAAATAACCATCCTGAATTTTCCCTCAGTTAGTTCATCTGAGGGAATACCTCTATTCATAGGTATGGTAATTCCTCTAACAATTCAATACTCCTATCAAAATTCAATCACCCCCAATTTGGGGGACAAACTTCAATCAGATGTTCTACTAATAAATAATCATCCGCATAAATCATTTGAAATAATGGATTATATACATCATTTTGAACCATTTTGTCAACATCTGTTTCTAATAAATTTGATCACCCCTGATTAAATATTAGAAAATTTCACTTCCTATGATTTAATTATTAGAGGGATTACTGTGACCATGGTGATTGTTCATTAATTACATTCCCTTTGCCTGTCATATATGTACCATATTTATATTTTCTATTATATTACCGTCCGAGAGGACTTCCACTCCCTCCTCTGTACCCTCACGGAAACCCCCATGCCTGGATGGGTGGCCATCTTGGGTGGTTGGTGCGTTATCAGAGTAGTGCCCCTTGGATCCCTCACTCTCCTGCTTGGCTCTAGCATGATCCTTGGTGTGTTTTTTATCATACAAAATCCTGTCATGAACATCGTCCACTGAATTCCTCGAAGACTGTGTAGTAGTGGACTCATCTGATATGAGAGCAAATTCAATGACCTCAACCTCAAATGGGGTCACGCTTTGTGTAATGGGTGGATAAGATGAGGACCTTCGTCTCCTGCCTGTTTCCTCCTCTAACAGACTACTGCCACTGCTGGATGTCTCGTCATCATTTTTCTCATTCCCAGCCGCTCTCAAGCTGTGTATTGGAGAGGTTGGAAAACTGGCAGACTTCCTGATCATTGCTGAAATTAGACAAACAATAATAAAATGGATGCATACATGTGGTGGTAAAGCTTTGAACACTTCTCACCCATTGCAATAGATTGAATGGTCAATTTCCAACGATAGTTCAAGTTAATCCCTGGACAATGCTGTCTGGCCTCAATGGCAGCGGGCAGTGCACAGAGGCTGGCCGCTTGAGCTTTGGTTCATCAGTCCGAGCGCTTCCCTATGTCTTCAACCCAGAATATATATTTAATCGATGATAACTGGTATATAGTCGACCTAAAGTTGCCAAAATTATCATAAATATAAGCTAACTGATCCTTTCTTGGAATATTACACCCACACTATCATATTTACACTAGTTATCAATCAGGGCCTGATCTAGACTTTTAGTTTGGGCACCCTTACCTGGCGCAGAGTGTGATAAGTTATAGTGAAATAGGCCGCGATGTGGGACTGTCGAAGCCCATGGAAGCTGTGGGCGTATTGAATGGTCTAAATACAGCCTGATAACTTAATATTTGGCAATAGTAATTGCATTAATATAGGTTTCAGCCTGTTCAGAGGGAATTTGCTAACAATTTTTTTTTTTTTTTTTTTTTTTCATTTGGGCGCCCAAATTCATGGCGCCCAAACCCGTTATAACGGGTTCAAAAACGGCCTGGATCAGGCCCTGTCAATAGTTGAAAAACTCGATCCATGTTACAAACATAGGGGGAGATAGGGGTTGGGGAGATTTACCTGTGCCATTGACAGTCTTGTACGCAGGAATAGGTGAGATTTACCTGTGTCATGGACAGTCTGGTACATGTATGTAGGCATAGAAGAGATTTACCTGTGCCATGGACAGTCTTGTATGTAGGAGTAGGAGAGATTTACCTGTGCCATGGACAGTCTTGTATGTAGGAGTAGGAGAGATTTACCTGTGCCATGGACAGTCTTGTATGTAGGAGTAGGAGAGATTTACCTGTGCCATGGACAGTCTTGTACGTAAGAGTAGGAGAGGTTTACCTGTGCCATGGACAGTCTTGTATGTAGGAGTAGGAGAGATTTACCTATGCCATGGACAGTCTTGTATGTAGAAGTAGGAGAGATTTACCTGTGCCATGGACAGTCTTGTACGTAAGAGCAGGAGAGATTTACCTGTGCCATTGACAGTCCTGTATGTAGGAGTAGGAGAGGTTTACCTGTGCCATGGACAGTCTTGTATGTAGGAGAAGGCAGGATTTACCTGTGCCATGGACAGTCTTGTATGTAGGAGTAGGAGAGATTTACCTGTGCCATGGACATTCTTGTACGTAAGAGTAGGAGAGATTTACCTGTGCCATTGACAGTCCTGTATGTAAGAGTAGGAGAGATTTACCTGTGCCATCGACAGTCTTCTATGTAGAAGTTGGAGAGATTTACCTGTGCTACGGACATTCTTGTATGTAGGAGTAAGTGAGATTTACCTGTGCCATTGACAGTCTCATGTGTAGGAGTAGGAGAGATTTACCTGTGACATGGACAGTCTGGTATGTAGGGGTATGAGAGATTTAACTGTGCCATTGGCAGTCTTGTATGTAGGAATAGGTGAGATTTATCTGTGCCATTGACAGTCTCATGTGTAGGAGTATGAGAGATTTACCTGTGCCATGCACAGTCTGGTATTATAGGAGTATGAGAGATTTAACTGTTCCGTTGGCAGTCTTGTATGTAGGAGTAGGTGAGATTTACCTGTGCCATGGACAGTATTCTATGTACGAGTAGGCTGGAGTGATAAGCAATATAATGTGAATCTGGTTAGTTTGCAGGAGTAAGAGAGATTTACCTGTGACATGGATGGTCTTGTTTGTAGGAGAGATTTACCTGTACCATGGACAGTCTTGTATGTAGGACTCGGTGAGATTTACCTGTGCCATGACAACATGGTATGTAGGAGTATGGGAGATTTAACTGTGCCATGGACAGTCTTGTATGTTGGAGTAGGTGAGATTTATCTGTGCCATGGACAGTCTTGTATGTAGGAATAGGAGAGGTTTGCCTGTGCCATGGACAGTCTTGTACGTAGACGTAGGAGAGATTTACTCGTGCCATGGACAGTTCTGTATGTAGGAGTAAGCAAGATTACCTTGCCATGGACAGTCTTGTATGTAGGAGTAGGCAAGATTCACCTGTGCCATGAAAAGTCTTGTATGTAGACGTAGGAGAGATAGCTGTGCCATGGATAATCTTGTAGTAGGAGTAGATGAGATTTACCTGTGCCATGGACAGTCTTGTATGTAGGAGAAGGCAGGATTTACCTGTGCCATGGACAGTCTTGCATGTAGGAGTAGGTGAGATTTACCTGTGCCATGAGCAGTCTTGTATGTAGGAGAAGGCAGGATTTACCTGTGCCATGGGCAGTCTTGTATGTAGGAGAAGGCAGGATTTACCTGTGCCATGGACAGTCTTGTATGTAGGAGAAGGCAGGATTTACCTGTGCCATGGGCAGTCTTGTATGTAGGAGTAGACGAGATTTACCTGTACGATGGACAGTCTTGTATGTAGGAGAAGGCAGGATTTACCTGTGCCATGGACAGTCTTGTATGTAGGAGAAGGCAGGATTTACCCGTGCCATGGACAGTCTTGTATATATGTAGGAGAAGGCAGGATTTACCTGTGCCATGGACAGTCTTGTATGTAGGAGATGGCAGGATTTACCTGTGC
The DNA here is from genome assembly GCA_036873755.1 of Hanleya hanleyi. Classification (NCBI taxonomy): domain Eukaryota; kingdom Metazoa; phylum Mollusca; class Polyplacophora; order Lepidopleurida; family Hanleyidae; genus Hanleya; species Hanleya hanleyi. Next base: position 94,896 of record JAVTVY010037645.1, read on the forward strand.
CATGGACAGTCTTGTATGTAGGAGAAGGCAGGATTTACCTGTGCCATGGACAGTCTTGTATGTAGGAGAAGGCAGGATTTACCTGTGCCATGGACAGTCTTGCATGTAGGAGTAGGTGAGATTTACCTGTGCCATGGGCAGTCTTGTTAGGGCTGACATCCTCTGCACTATGAAATTCCTCTTTAACCGCCACCTGTCGTGTTCTTGACATCTTGACATTGGGTCTAACCTCTTTCAGTGGTATACTATCTTTTTTTAGTGTGGGAACATCTGCAATGTAATATTTCACAATATAACCCACACCAGCTTCTTCTCATAATGGGTAGCATTTAAGTGTGGTGAGGTGTCAAACTTTGGATATAAAATACACCATTTTACAGAAAATAAATATCAGATTTATCCCACGATACTTTGTACAAATAGTTTGAGTTTATAAATATACACTAACAATGAAATCAATGACTCTGCACTAGGACATGTCTTTGGAGCATGGAATAGCACTCCACATATCCCTGTTCAGTCAGAAGAAAACGATGGACTATGTGCCCATATAACTCAAGTAATCGATGCACTATGTATATGTTGTAGCCCATAGAACTTAAGTAATGATATGGACTTTGTATATGATGTAGCACATAAAACTTAATTATTCATGATGGACTATGTATATGATTTAGCCCATAAAACTTAATTATAATGATGGACTATGTATATGATGTAGCACATAAAACTTAATTATTCATGATGGACTATGCAGGCCCTAAAATTTGGGGCAAACGATCGTTCAGTTCGCCTAGCGGTTACCCAAAATGAAAGACGCATAACCGAATATTCGTTTGCCTAAATTATGGCCCAAACTCTGTGTCACGATGACATAATTTAATAATAATTTCTTGTTCTAACCTGAAAATCATTTCCGATCGAAGCATGGGCTGTACTTACGAGCGATTCGATGTTAACTTCACACACAAGAGCCCCAGTCGAGGGGAGATAAATGAACCCGAAACCCATGTGTGTTTTCATACACTCTCTGATACTTAGATAATATACAGCCCAGGTGTAAATACCGCTGTGTGGGATTATATGAACAGGGTAAAAGTTTCTCAACTTCCTCTCACCTGACTGCGCGTTGTGTCCTGGTTATGGGGCCCTAAACCAAGACGCAATACCATAAGTGTACGGCCCGGAACCTGCATGATGCCGACAGACGGAAACGAAAGTGAATGACGGATAAACTTTACGTTCAACTGTTTCAAGATTAAAACGTGTATATGAGAATTTAATTTGAGATAATATTTTAGAAATAGAGGTCACAATTCCAATGATAAAAGTCTGCCAGTCACACAAAATTGGACTCTCTACGCAACACGTGGTAATGACGAAAATTGGTCACCGGGTAATGATTTTTCTTTGCCAGCAAGGGCACCGGAAGCCAACGGCAGTGTCCCATATTGAGAGGGGCTAGATTAGGGCCGGCTATGGGAACGAGATTATTATCACATGCAAAATCAATATGTCGGCGTAGATAGCAACAGCAATTTTCATTGAATGAACTCCAGTCAAAAACCAATGCCTAACCACAACAAAACTCATTGGCATAACCTATCTGCTTAACCTATTTGGATAACCTATAGGTTATGCAGTTCAGAAATGGGGGAACGAACTATGGGTTACCTAGGGTCAATTTCACATAACCTATTTTCAGGTTAAGTAAACTTTTCAAATTTTAGGGCCTGCTATGTATATGATTTAGCCCATAAAACTTAATTATAATGATGGACTACGTATATGATGATGTAGCCCATAAAACTTAATTATAATGATGGACTATGTATATGATGTAGCACATACAACTTAATTATTCATGATGGACTATGTATATGATTTAGCCCATAAAACTTAATTATTCATGATGGACTATGTATATGATTTAGCCCATAAAACTTAATTGTGATGATGGACTATGTATATGATGATGTAGCCCATAAAACTTAATTATAATGATGGACTATGTATATGATGATGTAGCCCATAAAACTTAATTATAATGATGGACTATGTATATGATGATGTAGCCCATAAAACTTAATTATAATGATGGACTATGTATATGATGATGTAGCCCATAAAACTTAATTATAATGATGGACTATGTATATGATGGGGCTATATAACTTAAGTCATGATAATGACTGTTTATGATGTAGCACATAAAACTTAATTATTAACGATGGACTATGTATATGACATAACCCATATAACTAAAGTAATGATGGACTATATGTACATGATGTAGCTCATACAACTTGGGCTTAACATGCCCTTCATAATCATGGTAATACCACTAAAAGCTTTTCATATGATATGAAAGTATAATTACAATATAATTAATGTTATGATACGGGCACTATATGCCATGAATTGCTGCCAAGTTATCACTTACTCCACCAGAGATTGAAGTAATATCCAGCCTTCTGGTTATGAATGTATGTGTTCACAGCTGGGTGCATGATGAGCAGGAAGTCGTAGACAGCAATAATCATATGCGAGTCTGGAGGATATCCCATCAGGCTTCGTGTTATACTGATCACTGATTGGCTCACACAAACAGGAAGGGACGGCAGGCCCTCTTGTATTCGCTCCTGGAGGGAAGATACATGTATTATTGGAATTGGACGTCTATCTTCTATCCTTCATTTATAGTCATGGATCAGTCGTAACTTATGGTAAATGTTAGTTTTCAGAAAGGGGAGGAAGGCAGGGACGTATTACATTGATACATCTGAACTTCCACTGTACATGAAGCTTTATCCACAGAAACTGATATGCTAGACAGGGATAAACAAAAAATTAGCATTGTAGAGAATCTTTAAAGCTGGATTTCTAGATTAGAGATATTGTTTGACCCACAACATTTATAAAACATTGCACTGATTTGCTCAAATGAGGACTGTATTAATTGTTTCAATGAACTGGGTAGGTGGTCTGTCAGTGTTGCCATAGCAGAAAAAAAGGAAATGGGCATAGACTAGTTTATAATTTTTTGGGGAGAAGGGGAATGGGGCTTCAGAGATGGTGAAATGCCCCTCACCCCACAGGATTATATTTTGAAAATTGATGGTAAATTGGAGCTTACTGGAAAATTTTTAGCGGGGTAAGATTGTAACAATAATTACTGAACTTTTCAAATTTGTGCCAGAATGCCTTATAACAGCGATCGCCAGAAAAAGGGTCATGGAAATACAGTGATACAGTTACTTGCCCTGTATTAAGCGTCAACTGAAAAAGATATGTGATAAGGAACATTTTCTCCTGTGCAATTTTTTCTTACTGTTTGTCTTTTTCCCCTTTATTTTCACCAGTAAAGTATTTTTATGGGGGGGGGGGGGGGCTTGTACATGACTTCTTCATGATGAAATACAACCAGAAGATCTGTGGTTGGTGGAATTGTCAGTCACCTTTAAATGTATTACCTGTGTACTAGAATGCATGACATATCATGAGAAAGAATAGAGGAGAAAAGTTCATTACTTGTTTATGACAGTTTATTCATTCATTACTCCTCCAGTTTTCACGGCTGTGACAACCATGGTTTGTATATTAACGCATGTTTACTTTTAGAAGATGAGCAACATACATGGTCAACTGCAAAAATGTACAGCAGCCAGGTACATGCAACAAATCAACAAGGATGTTCACCCAGTACTTGGATCTTTTAATTATATTGACAGTGTTTCAAAATCGATTTAATGAACACTTTTATCAGCAAATTAGACTGACTTAGCTGACAGCATGGTTAATATTTACCTGATATATAAGGAACATTTTATGGACAATGCCACCTGACTGGAACTGTTTAATGTTGAACTCTTGGTGAGGATGATCGTCCCTTATGAGAAGTTCCAATGTGGCAAACATCATCTCCGTCACAGCACCGTCTGCGTTCTCCCAAATTCTCCATGCCAATAAGAGCTCTTCTATCACCTTGATGTTTTTGACGACAGATTCAGTCTTCTGTCTAAGTACATACTGTCCTGATACCCGATCATATCGCAGAACCGACTCAGTCATGCCAGCATCAAGGAGTACCTAGGATTTAATACAAAGGGGACTATGTATCATGTTTACAAAACAATAAAATAGCTACATTTGAACATGAGCAGTGTGACTAACGTCACAGGACCTACGAAGTAGGGTAGGCATTAGGACTCCGACGCGAACTGAACTCTTGGAAATCCCACCCCCAGTTGAAATCCTGCCTATATTAAGATGGGCACTGCCCAAGTCAGAATCACCAGTGATTTTCATCAAAAATCACCAGAAATTTTCATCAAAAGTAGGTCAGCTAACAGGTAACAATCCCCTAATGCACCTTCATGCCAAAAATCAAAGTTCTAATGTCAACGGTTCTCCTTATTTTGCCGACGAAAGGATTCGGATGGACTCACTGACTCATTCACTCATTACCGGACAATTTGCGATCTGTAGCCTACTTCGTAGGAATTTGGCAAATTGTAACTTTAAAATAATAACAAAATATAAAATCTGAAGACCTTGCCATTCCTGAAGGAACCATTGTATTATCTTTGATAAAAAACAATTCTCATGAAATAAAACATACCTTCAAAGTATGATATCCGACATGACTCCGTGAGCTGGTGAGTATTTTAGCCAGCATGGAGTACCCACACATCTGGTCAAACTCCACAGAGAGTTGGGGCATATGTTGTAAGACAGCGAACAACAATCGTACCACCAATGCCTGGAGCTTCTCGCTAGCATCAGAAGATGAAGAGACCTCCCCAGAATGCTTTGGTGAATCCTCAAACACCTGATATTTGCAAAGACATGTCATGTTTCAGGTATTAAGAGAAACTGAGCTACAATATGAAGACTAAGCTGGGAATGCAGAAATCTAAACCTGAATGAAATTAATCCAGTTAGGACATACAAAGATGACCTCTCTGTACCCTATCCACGAGGAGATGTAACCATTGCCTGAAATTGGCATGAGGGAATAGGAAATTTAAGACAAATATTATCCCCATATTCCAAAGAATGGGAAGTCTTTGAAACTGTGTAAACTATTCTAACTATATATCTCCAGTTCATTCCTCTTCATGACCGTGGTGATAACACAGGGTTCCACCATACTTGAAAAATATATTTCCAGGACTTCCAGGATCCAAGGTCAAATATTAGCTATTTTTCAAGGACTTTCAAGCACCTTTCAATCATTACATACTCATAGATTTCTTTTATTCTCAATACTTGAATGCTTGCAAATGGCACACAATAATATAACAAGCAACATAATATGGGAAGTTTATTTTCTCCAATGTTAAAATTTAAGGATTTTCCAGGACTAACAGACAAAATTCTGAAATTTCAAGGCCTGGAAATTGGTAATATAAATCTCTAGGACTAGGGTTTTCAAGAACCTCTGGGAACTCTGTTACTGAGACCAAGGACAGGCCTGGAAATAATTTTTTCATACCTGCCTGACAAAATGACAGGCACCAGCCATTTGGTACCGGTCATTTTAAATGGTGTACCTGTCATATATGTTAACATGGTTAATAAGCAAAACTGAACTACAAAATGTAACAACAATAGTAATAAATTGTCAACTTGTGTTAAAAGTTAAAAATAGCCCATGGGCTTCAATACCCCTCGGCTATCAGTTATTGTCTACACCCAGCAATCATGCATTGTATAACATCATCAGTGTATTTTTAGAACTAGATAACAAAAATGTGATCTTGTAGGGTTGACTGTAGTTCAGCTTTTGCCAAGGCCGGAGGTTCTGGTAGAGCATGACCGAATTCTTAGCTCTAAATATACTCTTTTATAAAGCTTATAATCCAATCAAGTAATTTTATCGTGGAAATATAGATCAAGGTCAGCCATCTTCAAAAAAATTCAAGTCAATTCTAATCGCATAGGGAACATGAATTTCGAGATCTTAAACTTAACATATAGAATTTGACCTTTAAAAAATAGGTCAAGGTCAGTGATATTCTTCATTAGTCTTCAGGTCCAGCCATAAGTGATATAAATTTGTACAATGTAGATATAATCTTTCATAGAATATTGTACTAAATAGAATCTGACTTGGATAAAATAGGTCAAGGATAAAATAGGTCAAGGTCAGCCATCTTCAGCATACCTTTGGAGCATCACCAGATGTACACATGGTATTAATTTGTAAAGCATAGCTATATTCTTCATGTTAGACCATAATAAACAGTATATGACCTATAAAAAATAGGTCAAGGTCAGTCAACTGGGATAGGCTTCTAGGCCGTCACGAGTTGCATGAGTAATATGAATTTGGAGACCCCAGCTTCAATCCTTCCAAAAATATAGCAAATACTAAAATGTGACCTTGATAAAATAGGTCAAGGTCAGTCATCTTCAGTACACCTCTGGTCCTTCACCAGGTGTATACATAGTATCAATTTTGAAACCCTGGATATATTTCTTCATGTTAGACCATAATAAACCGTATATGACCTTGAAAAAATAGGTCAAGGTCAGTCAACTGGGATAGGCTTCTAGCCAATCACCAGTTACATAAGTAATATGAATTTGGAGACCCTAGCTTCAATCCTTAAAAAAATATCGCAAATACTATAATTCGACCTTGATAAAATAGGTCAAGGTCAGTCACCTTCAGTACACCTCTGGACCTTCGCCAGATGTATAGATAGTATTAATTTGGAAAGCCTAGCTTTATTTCTTCATCTTATATCACAATAAACAGTATATGACCTATAAAAAATAGGTCAAGGTCAGTCAACTGGGATAGACTGCTAGTCAATCACGAGTTGCATATATAATATGAATTTGGAGACCCTAGCTTCAATTCTTCAAAAAATATAGCAAATACTAGAATTTGACCTTGATAAAATAGGTCAAGGTCAGTCATTTTTAATAGGCTTCTGACACTTCACCCAATACATATGTGGTATCAATTCACAATGCCTGGCTATAATTCTTCTTGAGATATCGTGTTCACAAGAAAGATGGACAGACAGACAGACGGACAGACGACGCTGACGACGACAATACCCTTTGGGCAAAATTTGCCCGAGGGGTAAAAACCAGCTTTAAATGGTATCAATTCATCTTGAGAAATATTATACACTCTCCTTGTTGAATGTTCAAATGGTTACTCAGGATTCCCCAGAAGGCATATGGTGTTAAATCATTGGTAAAGAAAAAGAAAAAAAATAAATGTTATAGTTGGCATACAAGATCAGTCCACTTCCGAATTATTTGCAAATCCGCAATTTTGATTGTTCACACTATTAACCTGTTGTTGTTGTTGTTGTTGTTGTTAGTCAACGATATTTTAGTGCAGCAAACTGTGCTCTCTAAGAGTTTCCAAAACATTCTGCCTAGTTGTTTAAGTGTTGAAATCAATTGATATGAGTTAATTTTAGGCTGCAACAACTTTTTTAGATTGAGAATCGTATTTTTCACAAATTGTGCATCAAAATGTATGACGTCATGAAGACTTGTGCTCAAGAAAATGTCAAAGAAAACGCGGCCACATGCTCGTCTGTCAACATGTTCAACAGAAACTGGCAAGTTTGAGAGAAAATAAAATCATGTTAGTATTATTTTCTAAATTCAGCTGAGAGGTTTCTTCACAAGGATCTTAATTAGTGATAAAAATGAATTTCAGAGAAACTGGTGTCAGACAAAATGATCGACTCAAAAACAGTTGTGCCTGTCAACACACGATTTCGTCCTTTATTTCCAGGCTTGCAAGGATGAATTCATAATGCCAACAATACACACAATTCCATGACCAGAAATCCAAATCCCAAATTCTTCCTACCTTTGCCACCAGAAATAAGAATACTCCAACCCCACCACACTGCTGAACCGTCTGTTCCAGGCGCTGCTTAACTCGTGGCACCAGCTCCGCTGATATTCTGGCATTACTGTTGCGCGGTCGTTGTTCCAGCAGACGATTTTCAGACAGTGCAGCCTGAACAGCACCACTCAGGTTCGCAGCCATACTGACCAGTTCAAACTCCTTCAGCTGGGCGTAGAAGCAGAGGAGGCCTGGGTTCCGAGGTGTGTAACTCATGAGAAGCAATTCCTGTGAAGATAAGCAAACTTTTTGAAGTGAATCACTCAATTAGAGAAGGGTTAAACAGATTAAACTCTTCTCTCAGCATTTTATTATTGTACAGTTCAGCATTAATTTTGTGCAGTTTTTCTGAGTATCCAGATACAATTGCTTTGCTGCACCATGCTGCTCTACAGGACAAAGTCAGATGCGACAAAATTCAAGCCCTTTCATTGGATGAAAATTAAAGGTATAAAGGCAAAGCCATCTTAGGTGCCACTATTTACCGCTGCAGGTTATGATTTCAAATGGAGAAAATCTGCACCAAAAAGAATGCATTACATGGACAGAAACAAAACTTCAAGTATAACTTCATAATAATGGCCTCAACTATCCCCCAAAATCACCGATCACTCAAAAATTTCATGTAAGGATTACAAGAAATGCATACTATCATCCATGTCTGGAAAAAAATAACAAGGGTTATGTGTAACCCGGCAGCTCGCCGTTTTGGGTTTTGTCAATAACATGCAGCTTCGCATAAAGATCGAGCCCTTCAGGTTGCACATCACTGGCAATGACAATACATATTGTTATAAAAATTTGACTTCTTTGTCAGTGATGTTGAAGTTGGATTGAAAGATGAACTATATTATAAAACTTGAAGTAAAGATTACCTTTTTTTCCAAAAGAAGTCCAGCCTAAACAAAAAACATTAACCCAGAAAACTTTCAGAGTCCAAAAGAAGTCAAAATTATTCTAAGTCCAGCCTAAACAAAAAACATTAACCTTCCAGCTTGAGTCTAACATTGTGCTAAACATAAAAACTTAACCAGACACCGACACCGCCACTTTCCCCCTCTCTCTCCCAATACCTCGCCTACTTCGTATACGGCGAGCTAAAAATGGTTCCAGTCCCAGGGTTGTTTAACTTTGATGAAAGCCTGGACCTTAATATTGACCACTGAAGCCCTATGACAGCTACCAGTCATGCCAGTTATTGGTTTCTAGATTGGGAGATATATTACCCACCTGTGCCTCTGTCAGACTAATCGCCTTGTTGCCCACTAATACATCGTGGCTGACCGCTGAATGCAGGACTACTTTCTTCCCAATATGGTCCCCATAGTTGACTTTACGGTTGGAACAATCACATTTACTGATGCTCGTGTTATTCGGGCCGAGTGCAAACAAGTGAAAACAGATGTCACAAGAAAGGTTTGCGCCTGAAAGAAGAATGAAGGATTAATATCCCAATATACAAAGGTTCAAGGCACATCAACAGATAAAATTACATTCAAGGAGAAGTCTCCTCAACATCATCTTTCTTCAGAAATTTGCAGGTGTTCCATAGAAATGATCCATTCGATGGAATAATTTGTGATGTGTTTACTTTGCGCAGAGTGGCTGCAGGTTGCTGCTATATTTGTACATGAAAGTGAGTCTCTATGGGCAGTGATGTTGTTCTTGTATCATGCAATGTAACGTAGCTGACATCATTAGTAGTTTCACATGACCTTCGCCACGATGATAACGTTACTTTCACTCAACTAGAACATCATTCCGCCACAACTCAACCGACATATCTAATGGCCATGCCCTGCATTTGGTTAGCGCAAAATAAAAATGTAGCTATCTTGGGCATAAATGGATTATTCCTGTAAACATGTCAATTCACAAAGAAATTACCGAGGAGGATGGGAAAAAACGTTCATGCGAGTTCTCCTAAGAAACTTGTACATGAACTGATTCACATTTGAGAATTTCTTTGAATATTATAGCAAAGAGATGATAAGCCATTCTATACTTAGTAGAGGTTGGCTGATAATGGATAAATACGTAACTCCAATGCATCAATGCTTCGTCCAAACAGAATGGATTTGATTGGTCAATTCATGTATATGAAATGGAAGCAACGCATTCAAGCAATGTCAATAATGGAAAGGATAACAGCCCGACATCACATTATGGCATTACAGTCAAACTGCATCAATTGTGGTGATACAACAATAAGACTGAAAGGAGTCCCATCCTCCTTTGGAAGTTCTGTATAATAACCTAATTTTAAGACATATTCAGGAATTAAATGCATTCTTATATTGGAGTCATAGGCAGAGCTTGACCAGCACATCTCAGAATCATTCCTTTCTGTTCAAACTGTGATGTTGAACCTGTAAAAAGCATAGAAGCTTCTCAGAAGTAAGCGCAACCAACACCAGAATTAGGATTTATGAATCTCGCACCTTTAAATAGCATGATATTGCCCAGGTTGAGTTTGCCACTGACTGTTTCCATTTCGTCTTCATCCACAGAATGGCCAATGAGAAAAGATGGTGCAATGGCAGATACCTTCAGAGCAGGGTGATCCAAAGGGAATTCACGCACATCACAACCGTCGATGACTAAAGTAGCCTGGGTAATAATTACACACATATTATTATTGAGAATGAAGTCTGTACTGGAATTAAAGAAAAACGTTTCTATATGCATCTTCCAACAATCATAATTTGTAATTGAAAATGTGGAAAAATGAGTCATGTACTTGTATCATCAAAAAAATAGTGCAATCAGAACAGGAATTCTATAACCATGGTTATGACCCAGACAATGTGTAATAAAAGAAGCTCTCTACCCACCGATTCTTTAAAACTTATAACATTCAGTTTTGCAGGATGCAGGATACTTGCAGGATGTACACTGCTATCATTTTGTTCTATGAATACAATCTTGTATGAAATTGTCAGGATGTAAACTGATAAAGATGAACAGCTAGCAAAAAGTTAATTGATATAACACAACAGTGAAACACATCCAAATTGTCACCATATAGACCAACTACGGTCAACGATCTAATAAGCCAATTGAACATAATACAATTGGTCTTTCTAATGAATGTAGTTACAGCCTAAAATCGATGAAATAGACAAATAATGAATTTCCTTCATGTTTTGGAGTTATTTTGTCAACTTCCTGTTCTAATAAATTTGATACCCCCTGATTATAAGGTGACAAATTTCACTTCCTGTGATTGGACAGTTAGATAGTCTGATGAAACTTAATGATAACACAAAATGGTCAAGGAGTGGAGATCCAATTTCCTTTGTATGATAAATACCTTGCCCACTAATGTGCTGCCATCTAACTTTTCGCTGTACATGACCACCAGGTGGTGCCACCTGTTCTGGACCAGAATTCCCGACCAATCACATTCTGTCAAAATATGTTCTCCATCCAGCATATCACTGGTCAATCTGAAACATCGAAATGACAAGCATTACAAAAACGTGTTCTTATATTGATTCTCATAAGACAGTAATACATGTAGAGTCTAGCATCTTAGCAGGCTGGGTGATGCCCCAGTAGATTCGATCTCATGACCAACAGTGACGATAGCCGTCACTAACCATTCGCCCATGGAGATACTCTACCAGTATGTGTTAGAACTATACTATACACATGCACCTGTTAATCTGGAATAACTATGAGTCATTGGCTAGTGTTTGATAGTTGGGGCTTTAACACATGCTTCATCAGGACAACATTCTTCAGTATTGGAGGGAAAGCTATGTTGCAATAAAACCTGTGCGAAAATATCATACTGAAAAAGTATAATCTGTTATAGCAGTTTCTTGGACCATTTTAGTATAGTTTCATACCTGGATTCTGTCACATGTTGTATGAGTTTGCTGATCATGATTTCGAAAATAGTGCGGGGGGTGCGGTGGTACACAAACTGTGGTACTTATAAAGAGCAAACTAAAAGCATTTACATCATTTTGATGTCTCACCGTAGAATGACAGAGCCATTAACAAGGTTAATCCAGATTTCGACCAATTTCTCTGTAGTTCCAATGGAGACCACATGACAACACTCTCTATTCATGTTACTCAGCAGATCCGTCTTCCCACGCTTCTGTGAGGCATTTTCGGGATCTGAAAATATAGACGTTAACATACTAAATGATTCACATGCAGGATTTTCAATTTTATACCCGAGAGTATAGCAGGTGATCAAATTAGCTGAACACAAAACAAATTGCTTATCCAGTTAGAACCAACTAAAACTAGAACTCGTGGACTTCGGAAGGCTGCCGTTATCTGCGTGCATTTTATGGCTTTGTGTTTGAGTGTAATCTGCAGAAATACATAGTTTTTCCTATTTCACAAAATTTGGTCATGTGTATAGTGTTCTGTTATGTATAATGCTTTATTTACCTTTGTCAGTCATAACAGAAACAAGAGCCCAAGGGGCTTCAATATACGCCCGTATATCTGGAATTACATTGGTCCAAATTTCAAGGTTGTTTAATAGCCTTGATTCCAATTGGTAGCTAGAAATCCAGAGAAAGGTCTACAATTTTGTGCTTCTGAGAATGTAACATATATCTTATATTGAATGATAAACTAAAATGAGCTTAACTCTTGGTAACTAATTAACCTTGGAGCAAGAGCCGAGAGCTCACACATCCCACACTGAAATGGACAATAGTCAAACACAAGAAAATAGTAGTTTTCCTGCAAATGGATTTCTCTCAGACGAGAAAATTTTTCATGAAGGAAGAAGAAAGTGATGAAGTAAACCTTTGTTTTCGAGTTAATATTAAAACAGGATGAAGGTCATAAAGGACCCCTCTCCCCGTTAAATTAGTAAATGTATGGTTTTTATTTCACAACAGTTTAACTAAATGTAGCTGTTTCAAACACGACAAACAACTCCACAGGACAAATGCCATATACATGTAGGGGAGAGAACTCGGAATATTCCAACCTAACACATATAGTCAGCTAAACTTGATTCAGTTTTGGGGGACTGTGACATTGACCTTTGACAATCTGATGTATGGCTCCTCTTTGCCATGAAAGTAAGGTATACTCAAAGTTTGGTACCAATCCATACCTTGAAACTAGAGATTTTGCATGCACAACAAATGTTAACGGATGAATGGACAGAACCCACATCGCATTACATGACCTGATTTTTTGGTCAAACTGACCTTTGACCTCTGACCTTGACCTACATTTAGTATGCAACACATCGTCTCCCCTTAGGGCATTCACTCACCAAAAATTAGAACTGTAGATAGAAAACTGTCAATGATCAATGATTTCCTGATTTTAGGCAACAGTGACCTTTGACCTCTGACCTTGACCTCAATTTTGGTACGCGACACATCGTCTCCACCTAGCATATCCACTCACAAAAAATTGCAACTGTACATGACAAACCGGCCATCCATAATTTCTCAATGGACTACAAAAATCATGATTTTCAACGATTTTGAGGTCACAGTGACCTTGACCTTTGACCTTGACCTACATTTTGATATGTGACACATCGTGTCCCCCTAATATATCTACTGACACAAAGAAATGTTATTTTTAATAATTTCCTGATTTTGAGGTCACAGTGACCTTTGACCTTCCACCTTGACCTACATCTTGGTATGTGACACTTCATTTCCCCCTATTTGAATCCACTCACAAAAAATTAGAAATTTTTAATGATTTCCTGATTTTTCGGTCAAACTGACCTTTGACCTCTGACCTTGACCTACATTTAGTATGCAACAGATCGTCTCCCCTTAGGGCATCCACTCACCAAAAATTAGAACTGTAGATAGAAAACTGTCAATGATCAATGATTTCCTGATTTTAGGCAACAGTGACCTTTGACCTCTGATCTCGACCTCAATTTTGGTACGCGACACATCGTCTCCACCTAGCATATCCACTCACAAAAAATTGCAACTGTGGATAGAAAACGTTCACAGATATAGACCGGACACGAACACTTCAGTGATTTCATGTTTTAAAGGCCAGTGACCTTTGACCTCTGACCTTGACCTTCATTTTGGTACGCGACACATCGTCTCCCCGTAGGGTATCCACTCACCAGAAATTAGAACTGTAGATAGAAAACTGTCCCAGATATAGACCGGACATGGGGGACGGACAGACGGACAGACGGATGGACGGACAGACGGACGGAAACCGCCATCACATAATACGTCCGCCTTTTGGCGGGCGTATAAAAAATATACAAAGTACAATAATTTAATACCGTACTTTATTCCATTAACTAATTTGGTGGTTCAGAGAAAATTTTAATGAAAACCGGAGCGTTTGACATGTTTGAAGTCCACCGACATTGAAGCTACTGATTTGGCTTGGAACCTTAACATTCAGTACCCAGCATGGAAAGTAATCTCGAGTGAGATTCTGTGGCAATTTAACCACATACAAAATTTGAAAAGGATCCGTTCAGGTTTTCAAAAGTTACTGTCGGAGTCTAGCGGATCACCGTTAAAAACAAGCCCAACAGAGATCTTGAGGTGAGCGAGTGAGTGAATATGATTTAACGTCGCTTTCAACCCCATTTCAGTCATATCACGATGTTTGATTCCTATTCCTTTTCACACTCAGAAACCACACAGGAAGGGTCATATTCCTTTTAACACACGAGACCCCACAGGTTGGGTCCTATTCTTTTTCACACCCAGGATCTCTATGGGTGCCCCAGTTAGTCGTCTCTTATGACAAGCTCTCGGAGGAGCTGAGACCTATTCTTACCATGATCTGGAGTGTGGACACACAGACGGACATCAATAATATATTCCCCCTTTAGCCCTTCGGGGGACAGTTATAGAGGAAAAATATAATGATTCTATCGCTGCAATTCAAGTTGAGGAAAGTTTTGTCATACGATTCGAGCACCCTATGCAATGTATTGCTTGAATAATGGTTACATGGATGATGTGAAGTAATATTTTATAAAAACTGGATATTATGAAATGATAAACATGGTATTGAACTGCCATTTTCGATAGGTGTCTGACTTATACCTAGATAAATAAGTTCCCAAAATTTGGTCACGGTAACGTATCTAGAGCGGTTTTGCCTATAATGTTGTAACGGACGTACGTACATGGCGACAATACCCCAGGCCAAAATTGCCGAGGGGTAAAAACAATCATTGTCCCTTAATTCATAGTTCAATTCAGCGTTTTTTAGCTAATTAGACGACGACTTGACTTTGGTGTACAGTCAACTGTTAATTTCTATGTATTATTTTCCTGATCAAATGCATTTTTATATCCTGAAATTTGCTGATATGCTAGTAAATTTTCATTTATGAGACCTCTGAAATATCAGGATATGTATGGGCAGAAATGTCATCTTCCGTCGAGGTCCAACATTTCCAACGATGTTTTGACGACGTAAATTACAACTACAATATGAATGGAAATACATTGTGACAGACTCTTCCGTTCAGCAAATAACGATCAAGATTCGCTTCATATTATTCGTGGATATTATGAAGAGATCCGTAGCTCTATTTTTTTTTTATGTTGATAAAACTCCCTCAATTCATTTTTCAACTGGCTGGACCTTAGCAAATTTCTGTCGCAAAATTTTGGCCGCCCGACCCGGAGCAGATTCCTGCTTCAAAAGGAATGTGGCCTACCGTTCTGTGCTCATATGGATTAAATGCATATTTGCCAACTTCCCTGGCCATTTATTTCCTCTGTCTCGCTCATTTTATTCCGTTAACGGTAAAAGTAAAAACAATTATCCAGCTCGACATTTCAAAGACGAAATCCCGCAGCCATTTTCAGAACTCAGGCATGATAGCAAATAACGACAGCTACGATTGGATTAAAGAGGCTGCCTCCACCAATGATAAGTGCCTAGACTGAACGCTTGGCATCGATACCTTGATTACCGCGCTAAGTATCATGGGAGATGTCGATTTTATCGAAATACCGCCATATCTCGTTGATCCGGGATTTGGCCGCCATTATCTCACAATCGGTGTCAACAGAGTGTATTTTGATGAAGAAAAATGCATTTTCGCTAGTTCTAATCACCATTAAATTATAACGAATTTCCAGTTCAGAGTCTTTTCCACATTTGACCCTGTGACCGTAAGCCCCAACTCTGCTTTGTTTTCTCGCAATCTTGCGGACAAAGCGATTTTAGCCCCCATGAGACCAAGCCAATCCAATAAGGCTGCGCGCGTAGCGGCAGCCTTAATAAATACCTTAATGTTGAAATTGAAATTAATTTGAAGAGGACAATGTTTTATGGTAACCGTTAAATTGATTGTTAAAACTGTCCTATTTTTCATATCAAACATAATAATACAATATCTGATAAATAGCTGATGCAATCATTTTGAAAATATACATTAAATACTACTGGACGGCCGAACTGTCAAATTGGTGGAAAAGTAAGTAAGTTCTATATGACTATTCTGGAAGTCTGATTTTTATCAAATGCTCAAAAACAAAACAGTAAAGGCAGCCGAAGACAGTGGCTCATGTTACATCGTGATATTAAGATGTGCACTGTTTTGAAATCAGTGTTGAGTTCTAATGTGGTGTCTTGGACATCACTGCATTCAATTTTGCTTTTGCTCTTCAGTTGTCCTTTCTGCTTTGTTTGTGAGCAGTTGACAAAGAATCGGACATCTGATTGTGTCACATAGAAAAGTAGTGGTCGTAATTACTTACCACCAGATGAGAGAATTACTTACGACTAGATTAGCCAGATGAGAGAATCCCATTCAAAACTAGAACTCGTGGACTTCGAAAGGCTGCCGTTACCTGTGTGATTTTATGGTTTTGATGTTTGGCTGTGATCTTTAGAGAGTTTTTCCTATTTCCCAAAATTGGATCATGACGTGTATAGGTTGTGTTATGTGTAATGCTTTAGTTACCTTTGACAGTCATAACAGGATGAAAGGTACGAAGTACAATAATTTGATGATTTATTCCCTTAATTATTTTGGTGCTTCAGAGAAAATTTTAATGAAAATCAGAGCGTCTGAAGTCCCCCCGACGTTGAAACTAATTATTTGGCTTGGAACCTTAACATTCAGTACCCAGCATGAAAAGCAATGTCGAGTGATATCCTGTGGCAAGTTATCCACGTTCAGGTTTTTGAAAGTTACCGTCCAGAAGTAACTATTTTTTTTTACTTCTCTTCCTGGTACTTCAGCTTGTCACCCCTACTGAAACTTTTTTTTCACCATACTGTCATGTATTCCAACTAGTTTCTCCATTTTTTCAGGCATTGTAGAACTTGAACGCACATGGGTTTTTTTTCTCGATCGAGAGACGTTCATGACACTGACAGATTTATCTCCTTCCTCTAGCTCTGCATTGCCAAGATCAATGTCCTCACTCCACGATGTTGACCATCATCCTAACGCATGGCACGATCATACGTAGAAACTTCTGCTCATAGCCATGCAGTAATGGATGATATCTGAGTATATTAGGGCATTTCCCAATTGGTCACCTTCGATTGATCCCATGAGATCCAAAATCGGCGCAATCACATTCATAAAACGAAGACACACCTCCAAAAAGCCATCGACTGAAATGATCCCTTGGTGGGCCTCGAAATGCCCCTATCACAAAATAAAAAGCATATCATTTTCCTGTGATCTGTCACCGATGTTATTAATTTAAAATAGGTAAGGTCGTTAGTAATATAATTTTTCTTAAGAAAAACAAAGAAGCATGCTCCATTAGAGTGAGAACTAACATAGCTGATTCGCACAACTTCGTTTTGGTCTCGCATAGAATCCCCCAGTCTTGTGCCTCTGCACTCAAATGAGACTGATATGTCTGTCTGAGATGCCCAGGTCAAACTATTTAAATACAGATAATTTCAATGGCTCGTTTAAATGCGGTGGACATGTGACTTGATGCTTCAGGAACAACTTTCGAAGAGGATTATGTCCCTCCAGAAATATGTCCTTTGCGGCCGAGAGGTGGCACCGTGTGAAATACATGCCGAATCATAGCGATAAGCTTTAGGGAAGTGTTAAGTGAAACGTGAAATGCCCTTAGCAAGCTAGATGGATGTTGACTCAGTGGGCTCATTTCTCTTAACAGACTGTTCCACTATTAGGGAGTTCAGTGTAACATGTCAACAAAATGTTCAATTATGAGATTAAATTTGTTGGAATAATATTTTCTTAAATATCATAACAGCAGGGGGGTTTTAGGCACTTTTTCATCTAGGTAACTCAGATTAAAAACTTGAATTTGAAGAATTGATTTTTTGAGAAATTTTGAACTTGAGATTTGCCCCAAACAATTGAGTTTTTTATCGATGGAAAATGCACGCCAAACACACGCAAAAAAATTTGTGTTATATTGGATAAATATTGAATTCTTCAAGAGATAAGTCGAGTTCCCAAACGAAAATGTTGAATTGTCGTGACAAATAATCAAGCAAGATAATTGTTGTTGTTGTTGCCTTCACTCGATCAACTCGCGAGTGCTACGTTAGCGTGTTTGGAGCAAGTCAAAATCGGCACGGGCATCGCAACGTTCATGTTCGTGTGTTAGCTGCCCGTGTTGGCAAGCAAGATTATCTTCCGATTAAAATACTCAGTGACGAAGTTTTATTCAGCTTGTATTCTCCGCAATAAAACGATCACTCCGCTTGTTCTGGTTTCGTTTAGTTATCGAATTGATGTTGCCAGGCATGAACAGTCGATAGAAATATAAGCTGATCGCGCCAGTCAATCTAGTGAACTTCATTTTATTTATCCATTAGCTTTGCCTTTCAAGCAAGGTAATTTATTCGCTAATCACAGCGCCCTCAACGAGCAGATCAATTACATAAAGGGAGATCACTTCCAAGCAGCTCTCGTAAAAGTCTCACGAGAGCCCAATTTAGCAGTATGCGCAAAGACGTTTCCACGCAAGTTCTGCCTTTTTTTCAAACCGGAAGTTTAGAATTTTAGATGAACAATTTGGGCTTGAAAGACAGGCTTCCCTTCATCTAAGACAACCCAAATTGTTACGAATTTCCAGATCAATATCTTCTCCACATTTGGCTCTGTGACCGTAAGTCCCAACTCTGCTTTGTTTTTTCACAATCTTGCGGACAAAGGCAATTTTTCCCCCCATGAGACCAAACTGATGGAATAAGGCTGCGCGCTTCGCGGCAGCCTTAATTAGGAAATATTAAAATGTTAGATGCTTTGTTTGTAGGCCATGTTGTCGACATACCTGAGACTGCTAATGAGTAGAGACCGTTTGTAGGTGCTTTGCGTACCCCTGCGGTTTGTGTGACTTCATCACCTATGGACAACCACATGGACAAGGTGAAGGCCACTTGATAGGTGTGCCACGGGAGGCTCTCCTTGATGGAGTGGTGTAGAGCACAAAGGTCCCAGACATTACGAGAGGATGACCCTGGATAAATATGTACAAAATAATAATAATAATTCAATCACAGGAAGTGAAATTTTCCACCATAAAATCTGGGAGTGATCAAATTTATTTCAACAGAAAGTTGACAAAATTGGTTCAAAATCATGCATATATTTCATCATTTCTTCGTTATTTCAATGGTTTTAGAGGGTGATCAAATTTATTAGAATCGCCCATTGAATTTTGTCCCCAAAGTTGGGATCGAGTGATTGCATTTTGACAGAGATTATCATAAACTACACTGAGCACATGCTGAGGAACAACATGCACAAGGCACATGTGAGCCAACTGACCAATGATAATACTGCAATGCTTGTTAAGTCCTTTCATATCGCTTGTTAGAACATGTAGTTTGCTAAAGGGGCTTAATCAATGAGATCGCATACAAAAACCACTACAGTGTTAAATTCATGGCTTATTGGATTGTCCCAAAATTCAACCTCATCCGAATATTTTACCTAAAAGTAATCTCAGTTAAAATTTTGTAAAATTAAACAGCATCATTTCTCATGTGGACAAGAGTATGTGACTGGTGTATGGATACAGTGAATGTGATCTTATTCCTGATTATCAGATATCCCGTCTCACTTACTTTGGCCAAGTTTGTTTCTCCAGTCCAATGGCGTGCCCTCCAGTTTGTGAACGGGAAACATCAGAGAATAGAGAGGACCAATTGTGGACGCTTCCACCACAGACATCAGACACGTTAAAAGGGGAGACTACAAATATCACAAGAGAAATTTAAAATTAAATCTTTTTCAATGTCCATTCAAAATAAGTGTCCTAATCTGTGCATTTTACATTTTTCAGTGTATAACATTAATATGGATATAGTTTCATGCTGATAAAGATAAATTCTTCAAAATTCCTACAAGGTCAACATTCATATGATGTGAAACATTCCTTTACTTTATATTCTAACATGCTTGTTTGTTGTGATCTGTTTCATTCACGTGCCGAACTGGTGATGTCTCATTCTTGTAACGCAGTGCTACAAAGCTGAGCGATGATTGGTTCATCCACTGCGCAGTGGGTGGAGTTCACACAGCAGTAGCTCATGAATGGACAGCACGCGCGAGCATGGCCTGCAAACCAGTCACGAAATTCTCGCATCAAAATGGGATAAGTTTGCAGAAAATTTGCCATTCCGCTTATGAAATGAGAAAATATTTATCATTGTGCATGTTAGAATGGAGTTAATGACCTTCTTAGTGAATATTATCGTGTAATAATTTTTCGATGTTCACTTTTAGACCTCATCATCATCATCGGTTTTTTGATTGACGGTCTAAAACTAAACATCGAAAAATTATTACACGATAATATTCACTAAGGCAGTCATTAACTCCCAATTCTTTGTTCATTTTTGAGAGCTATCCAAAGTCTCCCTGATCAAGGATGTCTGTAAGATCTACTCCTATGAGCATTTATTTTCCAGAAATGAAGACAAACTGATGATGAGAATAGGGTCATTGGTAGCCATTAGATGATGCCTTAGCAATGATTTTCAATGAATACAGTGATATACAAACACAAAAACAAGGTCATTGATGAGCATGGTCAAATTGAAAAAAATACAATGTGTGTGCTATCTGTAAGTAGTGACATTTTTATTCCTAATATCCACTATAGCACACAAAAGAACTTTTGTAAGATTTTTTTTGTCCAAATAATGTTTCTCAGGGACTTTGAATGCTTGGTAAGTAGTTTTGAGGGCTTTATGCTATACTAGAGTAGAAGCCCTGGATCAATTCTCATGTGCAGGCTGTAAACTCACCAGTGGTGGTTGTGTATTGTTGAAGAGTTGTAGGAAGAGTTGCAGTTCTGACGATGAGATCCCACTCTGGGCCAACAGTTTAATCAGCTCCAAGAGTAAACCTTGTTCTTCTGTAGGAAACCAAGAGTTGCCAAATTCCCAGATTCATTCATTTCTGGTATTATCTGACTTGCATAACCAATCTCATACAATTTGAAATTAAATTCGTATATAACAAATTTTCATCTTCTTCTATATGCTGAATAACTATTGAACCGTTCATGTTAATTCAATCATTGATAAATTTAATTCCATTTAAATAAATTTTACAAATTAAATTTTAAATTTGTATTAGGGCTGTTCCATTTGAAAATATGTATCCCCCCAGGAAGGGAAAAAAAAAAATATATTGGTGGGTGGGATTGTCCAGAATAGAAATCTCTTGGTGGTCCCTTCAGGTAATAAATTGCTTCTCTTGGTGATTGTTTAAGCCTGTAAAAATATTGCTTCTATGGGTGGGCCCTCTTTTACCAATATGCACTTTGTTATTTGGAAAGGGATTCCTTTTTAATGGAAATTGATGTGAAAAATTGCGAAAAACGAGCTTTATCCAGTACTCGACATTCTTCGTTGCGCTCTGACGACTTCCTGCTGTTTGGAGCAGTCTCTCTTGAAAACAAAGAACGGGTGCGGGCTGAGTGGTCTCCCTTTACTCCTTTCGGTCATTTCCGTGATTTTCCGTTTGGCCTTGAAAATTCAGGGTAAAATGGCGGACTGGGATTGTAAATCTGTTGGCGAATGGTTGAGGCAGGAGGGCTTGGGACAATATGTCCAAACCTTCGAAGGCGAGACATTATTTTATTCAATATGTATTCAACGAACGCGAAATACTAATCACTTGCAAATATGTCTTGTAATGGCGTTCTTGAAAATATTCACGGTACATCGGGTCATCACGTGGTCCTGGGCAAATCCAAAGGGGAAGTGTGACGATAGACCTGTATCAATGAATACTCACGTGGACTGTTTATGTTTACATTTTGAACAATAGCCGTGCGTGCGCAATGGGTGGGTGCCTTTTCCCTTCCAAATAAAAAATGTGGGTGGGTGGGCTGCTATGATGAAAAAAAAAATGCTTCTCTACCAGGTTGTAATGCACATTTATTTGCTGTGCTTGGTGGAGGCAAGGAGAATTAATTTGCATATATTGGTGGTTGGAGTGTACAAAGTTTCCCTTCCTGGGGGGGTACATCTTTTTAAATGGAACAGCCCTTAGCAGGCATATGATTGCAATCGTTTTAAATGAAGAGCACACATGTTAGACTAAAATTTAATCCTGCTTGAATATCGCAGGATTACCACTTAACCTATGTTCAAACAACCAACATCAACAAAATTGATTTTCTTTTCCTACAAATGTTTCACATAAAAATTTAAGACCAACAAACCTTTGTCTTCAATCCTTTGACTGATGAGTGTATCTCTGAAACCCTTCAGGATAATTTCAAGGCATCCCTGTATGATAAACAAATTGAGAAATTCAGAATTGTGCAGATATACATGCACATCAAAAATCAAACACATAAGAGTTGGTCATAACCCACCTGCAATGTCAAATTTGGAAAGGTAAAATTTAACATCAGGTGCATTGACCCCTCGTACCAAATAATTCCCAAACATTCTGAGATAGGCCTACTGCCCAGGCTGGTATGTATGAAAGCATCTATTAAGGTCGAGGAAAAGAGACAGTTAGTGCACATTCACAAGATACAAAGCAGGAATTTCAACTTCGTTCATGAAGTACTAACCCCTACCAGAATGCAATACATGTTGGCGAACATAGGTAAAGTACAATAAATGTGGCAAAAATGCTTAGAATGAGGTAAACATCTATGTTCATCTGCAAGATACTAAGCTTGTTCCATTTCAGTTTCAAAGTTGTCTAGCAAATAGTAACAGGGATATGGACCGGACAAGTAATTCTTCACTGACTGGATAAAGGCCTGTAACTATGTGAAAAATCATTGAAAATGGGTACGAAATCTGACATTTTACCACACCCCATGTGTTTTACCAAATAACATTGTTACAGGTAAAGAAGGAAGCCCAAGTGGGATCTAATTCCAATAGATCCTACCTCACAACCAATCGGTGTGGATTATTATTTTCTCCGCGTGTCCAGTTGAACTTGCCCAGAACGGTAATAGGATTGAAATGCATATCAAAATTTATCATCTGCCTGTATCTTCTTGTACATTCTTTTGTCGTACATCATGGAGCCAATTTTTTTTCCATGGAGATTTATTCATGGAGATTTATTCAAAGTTGTTAAACCCTTTTGAATGTATGATAGGTACACAATCCAATCACCAGATGACGGGAGAATTTCACATGTATTCTAAACCCAAGGGCCACACTTGCATCATTTTGATCGTTAATGGGATTTTAGCACGCCCCTATACCTGTCATACTCTGGACTATCCAACCCATGTCGATTTCATGCATGTGACTTGCAGGTGTTGCTTGCTTCGATTAATTGGTGGGCCAAAGCATTTTTTGTCGGGTATAGGGGTGTTAAATGCAGTTTTAAATACACAAGAACATCTTTCTTTTCAGGAAACATCTCCACATTGTGCCGTTTTCAGTATGGTACGGCTTTCGTGACCACACTTAGACTCATCCTATTGCAGCCCGATCTATTCTAGGTGTTTTACCACAGGAATTATTTCTTAATTGTACACCGGCAAGGTAACAAGTATCTTCCATGTAAGTTCCGAAGATGTCCATCAAATAGAATGTCAGACATGGGTCAGGCAAGAAAACATTGACTGGCACGATTAAGGGCCATAACTCTGTGGAAATTCATCGAAATGGATAAAAAACATGACTGGACATCTACATGGTACTAACAGTCTCCCATGGAAGTTGTGCATCCAATAGTGACCAGTATTAGGACAGAACAAGAAATTGTTGACGAACAGGATAAAGGGCCATAACTCATCATCAAAACACGAAAACCCATAGAGTGCACATCTGCAAGGTACTATCTTCAATAAAAGTTACAAAGCTTTCCAAGTAATAACCGAGATATGCTCCAGACAAAAAACTATTGACAGACGGGATAAAGTGTTGACTGACACTGCTAAAATGACATAATACAGGTGCAGGCAGTGTATTTACCTGTGAGCACATAGCCTCAGTTCCCTCAGACAATGTATTTACCTGTGAGCACATAGCCTCAGTTCCCTCAGACAATGTATTTACCTGTGAGCACATAGCCTCCGATCCCTCAGACAATGTATTTACCTGTGAGCACATAGCTTCAGTTCCCTCAGACAATGTATTTACCTGTGAGCACATAGCATCATATCCCTCAGACAATGTATTTAGATGTGAGCACATAGCCTCAGTTCCCTCAGACAGTGTATTTACCAGTGAGCACATAGCCTCAGCTACAAAAGACAATGCATTTACCTGTGAGCACATAGCCTCAGCATGCCATCTGCTGGCCTGGATGCCCTGTATGAGTTTCTGTAAGACGTATGGTACCAGAGTATGGGCGGTCGGTATCTCTCTGAACTGCACCAGGAGGTCAGTCAGTATATGGTGTACAGGAGTCAGGGGATTCTTGTCACCGGTACCATTGTCCTGAATCTGCGAGGCCTTGTGCTCACCACCTGTAAGTACAACAATGACACCATTGAAGTACAAGAGCTACCAAATCAGACATCACAAGATAAATACTATTATGCCATGTTCAAGATCTTTCAAATTATCAAGCTAGATTATAAGTGAGTGGCAGGACGATATCAACAGACCCACTTGAATGCGATATTGCAGTCCAAGAGCTCCAGACATGTCAGGTACACTTGTATAGTGATATGCATGCATACTTGATGGCTTGAATTGCATACAACTTGTGCGTGGCAGATACCACATTGAGTTTTGGTAATGCTAATATGTGTGAAAAATAGGATACTGAAAATGAACAGTAAACAACAGAGCAAAATCAAAATCAGTTGTTTTCATTTAATGAGGAATAAAATGGTGAACTCAACATAGCCGCCCAAATTAACAAAGGGAACTAACCCAGTCTGTTATGTCTGTGGTCATCAGAGAGGGAACTCTCACTGTCAGATTCATACCCCACTTCCGTGTGAAACGTTCCACTGTCCTCATCGCTACTCGTCGTGAGATGTGTCTGAAGTTCATCGGCTGTGTCGTCATCAGAAAACTTCTGAAGACAAAGAGAAATTCATGTTTGTGTTATTTCAAATTATCAATACTAACATACTTTTGAGATATGCCATGGAATATAGACAGATTTTCAACTATTTCTTCTGTTCAAGCTTAGTGACCTTGACCTCTATTTTGGTATTCCCCATAAAATATCATCTTACACCAAAAATTGTGATTTTTAATGATTTTTAAAATTGTGATTTTTAATGATTTGCTGATTTTTTTTGGCATCAGTTTTGGTACATGACACCTCCCCCCCAATGTATCAAACAATTGTGATTTTTAATAATTTTGAGATTTTGGGGCCTTGAAATCAATTATGGAATGTCATATATGGTTTCCCCCTTACATTTATACAAAACACTTCCAGATTTCGAGGTCACAGGGACCTTGACCTTTTATAGTGACCGCAATTTGGGTATGTGACACATGTCCCCTTAATGTATCTACAGGCACAAACAATTGGGAAATTTAATGATTCTGAGATTTTGGAGTGAGTGACCTTGACCTTTTGATCTCAATTCAGGTATTTTACACGTCTCCACATAACACATTCACTCACCGTAGACAGAAAAATGCAACAGTTACATACGGACACGATGCTGAGTCTATGTGACACAATAGAATCGCCATCACATAATACATGTATGTCCACATTTTGGGTGGATGTATATAGAATCAATCAAATCTTGCTCGATTTGAGTTTGAGGCATGCTCACAATTTGATAATAATCCACATGCTGGCACTGGAGCTATGACACGAATAACAGAATGTTCCATTTTTCCCCTTTCTCTGGCACAGATAACCCTGACTTTTGACCTTAAAATAAATAGGGTTCTACAATATTCTTTGTCTCATGTGTAAGGGATACCCAAAATTTCAAACCAATTCCTAACTTCAACCTTGGAATAGGAAATTTCCATCCAGTGAAATTGAGTGTTCACATTTTGACCTTTAAATAAAATATCGTTCTTCTTTACCCCATGGGCAAGTTATACCCAAAATTTGGCATCAATCTGAAGATTTCCCATTTTCTGCATATTTTCTATCCCAAGTGGCCTTGACCTTTGAACTCAAAACTAAATTTGGTTCTTCTTTGTCCCAAGAACATGGTATACCCAAAGTTTGATACCAATCCATTCCCTGAAACTGGGGATACTGGATCTGCAAGAATAGTTAACAGATGAACAGACAGATGGACAGATAGTCCAAATCACAATATATGCTAGGCCTGCTCATCTTGGAGACAATAATTCAATGTTAGAAACCTGGTCTGCGGCAGTGTTGTGGCAACCATGTGAGCAGGGCCTAACTCCCAAGGTATGGTACAATTATGACCTACTCTGTCTTTTCAAGGTCACTCGGTCTTGGGCATTTTCAAGAACTACTAATTTATCAGTGTAATATAGTGGTTTTTTTCAGATTGTCATAATTCAACTGAATCTAGTATCCAACATTGTATGCACAAATAACTCACCCTAGGTCTATGTCTGCTACAGCTCTTGGGCAAAACACCCGAACATGTCAACAACATTTCAAAGAGGAGCTTGAGTCGAATACTGTCCAGACCTTTACATTGGGACAGGGCTTCCTTCATAATGTCAACTAGCTGAGAGGTCTGCTTCAGTTTCTGCTGCTGTTTAAATGTACAATAAAAGTGCTATAATCCACCTTGAATAGGGACAACATAGATTATAATATTACGGTACCATGTACTATACATGGGACTTCATCCTTTTGGGAAGAGACCAAGATGACAGCGACAAACGAGAATGTTTTCATAATATGTGTCCTCACTATACATAAAGTGTAGACAAGCATGGCAATGCAAGAAGATCAGGAGACAGGCAGTGCACTTCATCGCATTGGATTATAGCTTAGAATGAATCTCAATGACCCTCATTGGAATCTCAATGAGTCAATAGAATCTCATGATCTTTATTAGAATCGGACTGATCAGAATCTGGGACTGCTAGATGACCTTCACAAGAATCTAAATGACCTTTACAGGACTTTCACAGGAATCTCGGTGACCTTCATTGGAATCTCAATGACCATTGTCATTGGAATCTTAATGACTTTCATTGGAATAATATATCATGTGCTGTAACTCGACAGAGAGCCCAACAAAAAGACTATTCCATTTTTTGTTTTCCTATTATCTAAGAAATTTGCTTGTAAAGTTTAAGATCAGTACAAAGTGGAGAACATCAAATTACTGAACATTAACCTACCTGTTTAACACCTGTCGCTGGACTAGCTGAAGCCACGAAACAAACCCCTAGCAAAGATTCAGCCAGAGCCAGGCGGTGCTTAAATACAATCACAGAGCTTTCGAGTGGAACACTGGTGAAGATATGAGCCTTGGTCTGGTCAGGAACATGTAGGGTCTCGTCACTGTACGATAACTGGGACTGAACGGACGTAACATGGGTGCTAGCCAGTGCCGCTACCACCTCTCGGAGCTTTTCATAGGCCAAGCAGGCTACAGAAGAATCAAGGAAAGTTTGAAAGAACCTTTTGCTCTTTTGGCACAAGAACTGACAGGAATTCCACAAGTCCGTCAAGACGGTCAGCTGTTCCAGTTTCTGCAGTTCGTTGTTCGAGAACATGGAATCATTGGTCTCCGAGTCATAACTGTCAGTGTCAATGCTGCTATCCTTTATCAATGCCTGCTTCTCGGTAAAAGTTTCAGCATCAGGAACTCTGAAAGCTTTTGACTTGGCAGCCAAAATGTCTAATATCGATTTGACCACAACTTTGCCGATGGATTCCGCAGCATCTCGCGTCAACTTCGGGCTCGATGAACTCGAATGACATCTCTCTGAAGTTTCCAGGCTCCTGCTGGATACATATTTTGTTTCCCGTCGGTCATCAAAAATGACTAGGGCCTCCAGTACTTTCAGCACAACCTGCCGTAAAGAACTTTCTTCCAGCATATGACACAGTTTTTGTAGGCCTTTTTTGTTGAGGAAGGCGTTTAAAATCTGGTTTTCTTGCAGAAGGTAAGGTAGAGCAGCCAAACAGTGATGAACTACTTGGAAAGAAAGATTACTGATCGACAAATCAAGACTTGTCGCTAATTCACTGCCTGAGGATTCCTCGCTGTCACTCTTTCGCTGCTTGAATAATTGAAACACTACAAAGATAATGTTGAAGAAAAGCTGTTTTTTCACAGCACTGTTCCCCTTTATTGCCAACACGTACAGATGCCGAGCTACAAGTGAGGAGATCGCCGAATCTTCTGCGAACACTAACATTTTTAATTTGGTCAAGGCTCGCCATTTGGTCATACTAGCTTTGTCCTGTTTGGAAAACGCAGTGAGCGCAAGAGCTTCGTTGCTGGAGAACCCGCTGTCAGCTACCAATTTGGTCACCCTATCGGAGGTCTGCTCTATCACCTCACCTCGGCCAGCTACGTGGATATCGCTGGAACAAATCTGACAGATTTCCAATTGGCTACGGGTGACGTTGTTACCAGCAAAGAGCTGTTCCAAAAGTAGGCGGTTCATAATTTCAAGCAGGTGGCTACGAACGGAGCAGGACATGACAGGACTAGCGTCAATGACCACCTGGACAAGAAGATCAGGAGATAGGCAACAGCAGATGCCAGCCGAGTATAAAGACGACAACGTCTGCACCTGGATCTGTTTCGAGGATAATTTTGGCAGAAGTTCTAGAAGAAAACCTGCCAGCATCGATACCAGACATGTGGTGTTTGGATGTGTTGTAGGGTTGGTCTTTCTCTGCATGGACGGGGAGTAGGAGCTGTGCAGACTCTCCGTATTCAAGCCACGTGACTCGGGTGAGGCTGTATCTGCCGCAGGTCCGAGAATATCATGATGGTGGTCCAAGTACTGGTTAAATTGGCACTTACGGTGCTTCTTTTTGAGACAGGTCATGGTGTGAATATAATCCACTTTGGTTATCTTGAGCGTGGAAATAAGATCCGTGATAATACTGACAACACTGCTGCAGTTTGCCTCGTGCGCTGGTTTTCCCCCGGGGATGCTGTGGTGGGTGCAGCAATGGGTGTCCTGGTAAAGGATCACTCGCTCCAACATTGCAAAACCATGATTATCTCGAAACTCCTCCATCAGGCTTACAGCGTTTCTAATGAACGTCAAATTGAATGGCAAATACTGGAAAACGGCCTCGATTAATTTCAAGCAGCCGAGAATGGTGTTTGTGACTAGCTGTACGGGCAGTACCATGACTTTAGGGTTATCCGATCTCGACTTTGGTGCCATGACTAGGTCGGAGAATGCCTGTGCTCCACTGAGGAGTGTGGGTATTATCTGGTGAGCGACTAGGATATTGACGCCATTTTGTAGTCCCACAGTCATAGCACTGGCAGTCAATATCACGTGCAGTAACTTAATCTGAAACAGAACTTGATTCTCTTCCGGCCACGGAGAGCTGGTGGTTGGAGAGTTGATTTCATCGAGTGAGCTCATGAAACTTTGCAACAACTGCGGCATTATGGTGGAAGATATGGTCTTTGTGGGCGACATGGGTTGAGAATCTCCCAAACAAAGGTCACAGATAATATCCAGTATGAGGCTACAGAGTTCTAAAGGACTCTGCTCTTCCTGTTCTGCCACGACCTCTGTCAAGAGGGAGTCAAGGTCATCTCCATCATCAAAGGGACTTAACTGCTGATGACTAAAATAATGAGAAAGGGACTGGCTTCGATGTTTGGAATGCCTGTGTTTGGTTTTCCTCGACTTTTTCTTTTTCCCAGCTTTTGCACCTGATTCATCGGCTGACTCAGAACTGTATTTTGAACCTTCATAGCTCGTTTTTATGAAGGATTTTCTGACTGAGTATTCTGCTCTTCTCTGATAAAGATGACTGCCTTTTGTTCTCACACTGGCCACCAGGTGGCGCTTCCTGTTCACATGTACTGTATGATGTGGCGTGCATTTTGACAAGCATGCAAAACACTCATCCACAGACGCTGCACATTCTGAAAAATAAAACCCATCACCAATTAAGTTTAGAGGACCAAATCTAACAAACAAATTACGATAATAAAAAAAATGCCAAAAGGGAGACAATTATTTCTGAAGAAGCATGATTACATCTAAAATTTCTTTCAGCAAGTATTACTCACCCAATTGTGCAGTGAGGGGTAATTACTCATCTAATTGTGCAGTAACTGGTATTTACTCACCTAATTGTGCAGTGAGGGGTAATTACTCACCCAATTGTACAGTGAGTGGACACCTAATTGTACAGTGAGGGGTAATTACTCGCCTAATTGCACAGTAAGGGGTAATTACTCACCTAATTGTGCAGTGAGGGGTAATTACTTGCCTGGCCTAATAGAACAGTGAGGGGTAATTACTCACCTAATTGTGCAGTGAGGGTAATTACTCACCTAATTGTACAGTGATGGGTAATTACTCACCTAATTGTACAGTCAGGGGTAATTATTCACCTAATTGCGCAGTAAGGGGTGATTACTCACCTAATTGTGCAGTGAGGGTAATTACTCACCTAATTGTGCTGTGAGAAGTACTCACCTAATTGTACAGCGAGGGGTAATTACTCACCTAATTGTGCAGTGAAGAGTAAATACTCACCTAATTGTACAGCGAGGGGTAATTACTCACCTAATTGTGCAGTGAAGAGTAAATACTCACCTAATTTTGCAGAGAGGGGTAAATACTCACCTAATTGCGTGGCACCAGAATTCTCTGATGGGGAGCCACTTTTGAACTTTTGGCACCAAGGTAAGAGAGAAACCAAGAGAGTGCCCAGCTCTCGCCCACATGACAAACCCTACACAATAAAGTCAAATATCATATCAATATCATTGTAGGGATGGCCTGCACAGGGTGGTAGCCTAGGGTATTCAAACTGGCTTGTTTGCATAACCCTATTTGGGGTGAACCACAGCCTGGGACATTTGGCCACCCCTCAAAAATACTTTTTATTTTGTTTTTATTAAGATAGTCTAGAAAGTAATACTATCTTGTTCATACTGAAACCACCAGCATGATCAATACAAATTTCATTGGTTTCCTTCGCTTGAAAATTCCCCACTGTTGGGCTTCAGACGAACGTGTGGTTTGAATTAGGGAAGTTTGAGAACAGTTAAGTTAATATTGATATACTAGTATATGTATACCATTACTGGTCACTTATACACACATATATATGTATGTAAGAATAAGCTAAAATCATTTATGAAAAGGCTACTTTTATCAGGTTTAGGACAATCCCACTCTCTAAAATGGAGGAAAAGGGTTTTGCTCAATAACTTTTTACTCCTTCTTAACCAATGCTTCAAAACTTCAGGAGCACTAATCTATCTATCGTTCCATAATTTGCTATTTGAAGAACCAGTCAATGTTGTTTCAACAGCGTGAATGATGTTTGGCCTATTATGCAAATTAGATAGATGACAATTTATTTTTTGACTACAAGTGGATGAGGATATATATGTCTGTGTGTGCCTTAGAAGAATTTTGCTCAAATCATCATGTGAACTGATTTATTGAGCAAAAACAACCTTTTCTGCCTCCATTTTAGAGAGGGGAGTCCCTCTAACCTGTTTATCTGTAAGGTTCTGTGGGAAGAGTGAGTCAGTGTCACTCATCCTTGATAGCATTCTGGTTGCATGTGCAATGTAAATTTGGGAAGGCTATAGACAGACATGCAGACAATACCCACTGGCCAAAACCGATCAACGGATAAAACCCGATCGGCTTCTTCTGCGCTATCACAATCCACATCTCTAAACTGTACTTATATAGCATAAACGTAACAAATTTCAAAGATGTAACAATTTTTGTTCACAGTGACAAAATGTCAAAATTGACAGGGTATCTCTTTTGCCTATTGGTAAGGCATACCCAAAGTTAGTTTAATTTGGCAACAATACATGAACTGAAACTCGACATATCTCACAGCTTACAAAAGTTATTGGATGGACAGACAGAACTCGCTATCGCATTGTACGACTTTCGTTTTAAGACGCACATATAACACCCTTTCCACATATGCCTACATCACGCAGTATTATGTCCACATTTGCTCACCCTCCCCACGAGTTTAAGACAGGTTCTACGCTGATAGAAAACAAGTGATACATACACCAAGGCCAATTTTCTGCATGGCAAACAGGATCATCCAGCCTCGCTGACGAAGCAGATATGCTTGTAATGGCCCGGTGTCTTCCTCATCGTCTGATTGGCTGCAAACTCGGTGGATGTCTGCTAGGAACTCCCGAGCCAGCACATTACACACAGTTGTCATATCACTAAATGAAATATATTATGTTTGGCTAAAAACATATCCAATGTAAAGGTTGATACCTTTCATGTCATAAAATGAAACAAGAATTTTCTTGACAACAGCAGTTGATGACAGCATGAACTATGTAATACAAATGCAATATGACTTCACAGCTTTAAAATGTTTAAGGCTGGGTATAGTTTAGTTTTGCTTTCCAACAATGAAAATGAGGAGAGAGAGAGAACAATTGCTCCCCTCAAACATAACAAAGAAAAACTTTTGATAATTGTCCTTACGGAAAAACAAGAGCCTCAACGATACAAAAGACATTTACATGTTTTAGGATTAAATCTACAAATCTTTCATGTTTCATGACAACGAGAAATATTCAGACAATGTAAGAGTATTTATCACTATTTGGAATGCACACATGGAAGGGGGTTTTTTCAGGTCATTTTGACTGTTTTAGTTCCTGGTTCTCAATGGATATACCCTTTCAAACTGTCTCAGCCTCAAGTTCTTCTACTGGACCCTGTAGCTATCCTGCTGAAATTTATGAGAAATAATTGTTGCCTGTCCCAAATGGGTATTATCCTTAACAAAAGGCTTTCTAGCTTCTATCTGGTCACTCTACTGGGCCCCATAGCAATACTTATAAAGATTAACAAACCTCTGACCGAAAATGACAGACTCACAGATTGAATACCCTTTTAGATTTTTTTTTTTTTCTCAAACAGGGTGAGGTTTCACCAGTTACAGAGAGCACAGTTCCTCGTGTTTCCTTGCTTGGAAAATCTAGCTTGACATGATTATCTATTAAAATATTTTCAAATTTTCAAGCAAACGAGATACTCACCCAAATTTGATGGCTTCCATTTCCATGGCACTCTCTTCCCATTTCTTCCAGTAGGTGTAGAGAAACTTATCTAGAGCTTCCTGCTTCCTCTGGAAGAAAACATTAGAACAATATGAACATAATACGTATTAACTAGAGCCTATAGGTTATTATATGTATCTATGTCTAACAGGCCTTGCATACAGAAATTCCATCAAATAGTCTTATTTCATAGGACTGGAACTGACTAATGACTGTGCTGAAGTACTCACAGCAGGGCTGATTTCAATCGAACTAAATTATCAGCATTTCAATTTACCAGCCCGATCAATAAGCAATGCCTTGTCTAATGGTATAAGTATGCATCCCTACCCCAACAATATCAAATGAGTCATACAGGTATAGAAAAGATTTTGATCAAGCTAGGAAAATACAGGAGTACCCGGTACTACAACATTATTGGAGTTGAAGTCTAAATCTGATATCCAGGGAATTGATCAATGGAATTGGAATTTTGTGATGTCATTTTTTTTCTCCAAATGTGAGCAATAATATATGCCAGAATATTTACAGAGTTATAATGGAATATTTACAGAGCTATAATAAAATATTCACATAGCTTTTCAAGTTATAATGATTAATCATAGCAATGCATGTGCAACTCCAATTTTGAACATGAGGCACCAGCGGTGCTATAACCCCTCGGCACCTCAAGGAATGATACAGTGGCAAAAGAGTGACGCATTGTCTGTGAAGCTAGAAATTTATTTTAATCGACCTTGGTAATCATTTGACTAGGTGTCCACATCGCTAAGTTGAACTAGAGCCTATGGGCTTTAATGAGATCTGGTAGCTGGGTTATTGGGGGATAAGTTTGCAATGAAATAAACGCACAATTATATATTTAATTTCAAGTTAGGCACAGGTGGCACCAGGCACGAATGTATGTGGCTAAAACGCAATCACAAGTTACATCTTGTGACAAGGTATATGAAGGGCCGTTCGCGCCATAAACGCATCCTTTAAACGTTTTAACTTCTTAAACGTTTAAAAATTGTAAAGCTTTAGAAAGTTTAAACGTTTAAACTTGAACCAACCAATCAGATGTTATGAACTGACATTTTCCTGTTAAAAAGCAAACGTTTCCAGTTGTAAATTCGCGACTTCAGACGTTCCCTGTCAAAAGAAAAATTCGGTCTTTTAAAGGTTTTCGGTTAAAAGCATAACGTTTCCGGTTGTGATCGTCCAATTAGATTTTTTATTTGTGCCGCGTGTATTCCAACATCTACACCAACACGTGCAAATCTCCACTGGCAAACGTTTCCGGTATGTAGTGTACCAATGAAAACCGTTCTTACAAATAAGGTTTTGGAGAATATCTTTGGCACCGGGACAATTTGCGCAGGACATGATGCACGGTGGGCAGGAGGAATACAATATGCGCGAATATTTGTAAGGGTTATTTTGATTGGTTCAAACAGACTACATAGCGGAAATGTTTTGCTAGTGGACACGTGTTGATGTTGAGGTTTGAACATACGCGGCAGCAATAAAAAAATCTGACTGGACGGTCACAACCGGTAACGATTTCCCTTAAACCGGAAACATCTCGAATATTACCACTGGAAATGTTTGCCTTTTGACAGGAAACGTATTGGACGTTACAACAGCAAACGTTTGCTTTTCGACAGGAAAGGTCTTCCAAATGTCAATTCATGACATCTGATTGGTTGGTGAAAGTTAAACGTTTAAATTTATTAAACGTTTGGATTTATGGCGCGAACGGCCCTTCTTAAAAGGTACCGACATAATGAAGTTGAACATACCAAAGAGTCCTATGATAAAAGTAACTCCGAAAATGGAAGCCGAAATATAGAATATTATATCACAATGACTTCCATTTTCGGAGTTACTTTTATCGTAGTTTATGTGAAATTGATGTGTGGGAACAATGAAAGGTAGTCATATAATGAGGGAAGTTGCACACGTTACGCTAACCATGTGTTACCCAATTAATTTCCGTCCAATTAGACACTACAGTAGGTGCTCATCCAACCTTGACTCAACCAAAATAGCTAAATTTTGCTCTTTATCTTGATACATAATTCGTCCAATAGGTCAGTTCGGGATTCCAGATGAACACCATGACCACCATGTTAATTTAACCAGCATAAAGAAAGCAATATGATACCTTCTTTAACATGGTATTGTTGGTGTTGCTGAAACTGTTGGTGTTGCTTGAAACTGCAAACTGACCTGTTGAGAATTCGATGAAAAAAGGGCCCAGTGGAATGAAGTCTAGGCCTAAATACCCACAGGGGAGTAAGGTCAGTTTGTACAGAACATACATGTACATGTAACTAGGGGTAAATAAGAGAGATTATACCTGGGGGTAAATAGAGATTGATTTAGTGTTATGAGTGAGAAGGGCTGGACATCAAGGTTGATGATGGTTATGTCACAAGTTAGGATAAGACAAGACATGTATTACACTTTCTGGATATCCCACAGGTTGACTGGTGGAGTACAAGATAGGAAAAGATTATAAGATATGTTACAGCTTGCTCTTGTGAGAAAAGCAAACAGTGGTCTGCAAAGGTGATAATGAGACAATGGTGGCCAGGTTGGCTGCTATGGTAGAGCATCTCTCACATATACACCTAACCAGCTAAACTGTATTTTCTCAGCAGAGTCCAAGCTTTGGTAAAGTGACGATACCAGTCTGCCATATTTTAGAGCGTATTAATCTCATATTTCGTGGGAAAACAATGAACAGAGTAATATTTAATGCAGATAAGGGATCAAATATATGCCAAGTGACTTTTAGTGACTAAATATAGACATACAAAAGCCTTTCAACCACTAAGGATCCCCAAAACTCATCTCTGTGGAACTACTTTCATGCAACGTAAGGCTATCCCGTGAGTCGGTTTGCACTTTTGTCCATTTCCCTACAGCATTCTAAAGAGCCTCTGGCTTACGCCAGATCTAAAAAAAAAACTAGAGTTACCGATTGACTCATGAGGTATTTACAGCTGGTATGAGAATGGAGGAAATCTTTGTTATATATGTTTGGAAGCATGCTTAAATGAGCCAAAAGTTATAATTTTTCATAACTTCTGTTTGTCCCTGATCATTTATCTTGTAGTGTGTTATGTCCTGTTGATAATATGTGCATGAAAACGAGAATTTCATTTGCCTTGAATTTTAACTTCCTTGAGCCCGATTTAGATTCTATAGTTGCACATGAGTCCATTACCAGTCTCCTAGATCTTGTTCAGTAAATATGTAAATACAGTCCTGTAGGACATTTAGCATTTCCTGTTATTAAAGGAAGAAAATGTGCTTGTTGCAGTTCTGGTCCAAACGAGTGAGTGAGTAAATAGAATTTAACGTTGCTTTCAACAATATTTCAGCTATATCACGACGAACCAAGTAAGCACCACCTAGCCCAGTTGTGTTCCTGCTACTTCAAAGAAGAAATCTTTGAAGCAGCATGGAACCATCCACCCTCCATCCACCCTATAAAACACTGAGGACAGCACACAAGACATAGACAGGACGCTTACATGGTGCAATGAAGACAAGTGATATTACAGTGCTAGACATCACATTATAAAGTTCCCGTTGCTTCTCAGCAAAATGCATTGAAGCAACCTTATGGGTTCAATATATGCCCTATACTGTTGTGTGAATTAGGAGAGCAGGGGTATGAATGAATGGCGAACGGCTGAACGCGTTCGCCTAGGGGTTACGCAAAACCACTTTCAGGAGACCTACGGTGGGTCGCCATAATGCAGCACATTCGTTCGCCACGAATTTTGAACAAAATAAATACTATTTACAAACCTGATTTTAGCCGGAGTTGTCTCTATTCAGCTGAATTATGTCCTTGAACGATGCGGTGAAAGATAATTTCTATATTGCAGTCTTTGTGTAATAGAACTGACTCTGATCGAGGGTCTATTTGCCGGTAGGCGAACTTTTGCAATCGGATCATTAAATCTCTATAAAAATCAGGGGTATTATATATGCTGTATCGTATTAACGGCCTCTCACTGCGCGGAGAACCGATACTAAATCAGCCTCCGGTAGAGGAGAGCTCTTGGTCGCTCCTTCACTGTTTCTGACAGCGTCCACGTGGTCGTGAAATTTTCATGATGTCCGACGATCGCAAAAAAGGCGAGACCGTTCATGAAGATACATTTAGAAAGTGGCCGTTTGCCAAAGACTTTACATACACGGTAACAGCACACGGCAAAGTTGATGATGTAAAGTGTGTCCCGTGCAGTGACCGATGGGTCGAGATACGGGCCGAGGCCGCCAAGCGTAAGCTACGGGGTGCTTCTCTTTTTTTTTGAATTTAACTAAATCTGCACAATAAAGAACAGTAATGCGATAGTTTTGACAGGAGACTTTATTGATAATTCAGAAACATTTCATGAGAATCATTCATTACAGTGACACTACATATGATAGTTGTGTAGATAATTCAAGCATTATGAATAAAAAAGTTTGTGAGCAGAATTGATTTTTTGTTTAATCTTAGGTAGGTTACCATAGGTCGACGCCATGGGTTACCTTATTTTCTTTCTGGCGCAACCGACCATGGGTTACCTAATACAATTTAGCGGGACCTACCATGGGTTACCATAGAAAATATTCATTCATACCCCTGGAGAGCCTGGCCAGGATCCCTTGAGATATCGCAATAACTAAAATTTGACATTTATAAAATACGTCCATGTCAGTCAACATGGAAATGTTTCTTGTCAATCACCAGTTCCATATGTTTTATGCATTTGGAGAGCCTAGATGTAATACGGATTATACTGTTGGACACAACGGTTCTTGTCAAATCACTGAAGTTAAGCAACGTTAAGCTCGGTCAATACTTGGAGGGAGGGAGGGAATTTGGCTTAATGTCCCACTCAAGTTTGTTTCAGTCAATACTTGGACAGGTGACCGGGTGCTGTACTGGCTGGGCTGATCAGTCATGTCAGTGTCCAGGGTACATGTAATAGGAGCTGTGAGCACTCTCGTGTTCTGGCACAGGTACATGTAGGCACCGTTCTGATATGACTGAAGTGATATGTTGAAAACGACGTTAAACCCTGCTACTCACTCACTCACTCACTCCTTTGAAATCTATCCCCAATGCTAGAACTGATCTTAATAAATTAGGTTAAGCTCAGTCATCTTCAGGCCCAATGCCAGTTGCATATATGTTAAATGAATAAGACATCAAGGGATATTGTGTTAACAAGGAAGATGGACACGGCGGATGGACAATGCAGAACAAAATTGGCAGAGGGGTCAAACTCAATAACCTTCTTCCTCATCACAAATCACATCTTTGAAAGGTACTTGGAGCATTAAACATTGTAATTTTCAATGATTTAGTGATTTTGGGTGACAGTGACCTTTGACCTCAAAATGATATGGTTCCACTTTGCCCTATGGTAAACATATACCCAAAGTTTGGTGCCAATCCATGACATGGAACTGGAGATATCTCACAGCTTACAAAAGTTAACAGACAGATGGACGGACAGAACCGTGATCACAATATACAACCTCGTCTATCAATGGGCTTAAAACAACTTTATGAAAGTGGATTATGTAACATCAGCAACACCTACAGCAGCACACACATAAAATACTGAATATTTGTACAGATCTCTAAACTCCTACTGTAACGACATAAGTAGGTTACCTGATTTCTACCTCCAGATACAACTGTGCCATTTAATGACATGAAAGCACCACATTGACCAGGTTAACATATTATACCCATGTATTACCTGGATGAGTAATAAACTTCACAAGTTTTGC
Organism: Hanleya hanleyi; assembly: GCA_036873755.1. Classification (NCBI taxonomy): domain Eukaryota; kingdom Metazoa; phylum Mollusca; class Polyplacophora; order Lepidopleurida; family Hanleyidae; genus Hanleya; species Hanleya hanleyi. The sequence continues at coordinate 134,130 of JAVTVY010037645.1, forward strand.
TAGGGTTTGAAGGCTTTTAAATAAGTAAACTAATATACCTACACGTATGCGCCCCAACAGGAGACACTGTAATCAACCATTACCTGTACGCTGATAAACTATGGTTAACCATTACCTGGACTGTTACATATCTTCATGCAACACAATTTATCAGAACATCCGTCTGGATCTTGGACGATACACCCTTTAGTTACGATAAACTAAATGTAGAACTGGCAGGTCTACAGCCCCTAACATGGAGTAAACAGATCAGTATCCTGTTTATCAATGCCACTACCACAGGATCATTATAGTGCTGTACAGTGTCATCATCATTTAGTAGGTCACATGCACTCTAGGTACATTGAGTGAACACAATGCTTCTCAAAAGGTGTTTACGGTTTATCTGAGCTCTGGGTTATTTCTTAGACTACATTACCAGACTGACTGGTCATTGTCCCCTCCCCACACACAACTGAAAATGTTGAGTCAAATTAAGGTCAACCTATACCTTGTTGATCACCCCCAAATCTATCACACATGTAGGTAGTCAAGTTATCACAAGTAGTAAACTTAATAAAACAAGTAGTAAACTTAGCACAAGTAAAGAGATGTGTTAAGGTGCCAAGATTTCTATCCATATGATCTTGGATAGCATAACAGTTTTTCTCAATTAAATTGCAACACAAAAAATCACCATTTTATACTTTCTGAAAGCTGTTCAATCCGGGAATTAAATTTTGTAATAATTTTGATCCACCGTACCACATCTGATATTCGAATTCGAATGGAGCGGTGTGTAAAAATTCAGTCTTCAAATTCCGTCCTTTGTAATTTCAGAATTACATACAAAAAATATTTGATGTACATGTAGTGTTTAGAAACTGAGATGGACCAAGTTTGTACATTGAGGAAATCAGTACAACCTCTGTATACTAGTTTTTAGAAAATGGGATATACCAAGGTTTGTTTAAACGGGAAGTTGAAGCAGGATTATCAGGCCTTTACCATGAGTAAAATGACAGCCAACTGCTCTCCTGAATCCAATTGTCATGGTGATCAGGAGAGTGAATTAAGACATAATGACTGAGGAAGCAGTTTCAAATTTCTGAGATAAACACCAATTGGCACTCGTTCACCAGTTTAAACCTGAGGTCAGAGAGGGTCTAAGCTGGTGGATGAGTGTCAACTGGTATTTATCTCAGAAATTTGAAACCATCCTTGAGGTCTTTATTTCTTATTCGAACATACATCCAATCCATCTCACTGTTATAGCATTGTACTGAAAGTGGTGCTGAATTCCCAATAAATGCTGGTGACCTCACAGTTTGCAACAGTTCACAGTGGCCAGCTAAGAAGTTATGCCGAAAATTGTTTTGATCAATGGGGAAGGTATACAATACATGAACATAGTATTTTGTGATAACTTTTCGATTGTGCATGTTTGAATCGAAATTTGGTTTCAAATTTCTGAGCCTGAGATAAACACCAGATGGCACTCCTCCACCAGTTTAAACTGTCTGCGGCCTCAGGTCAAACTGCTGGACTGGTGTTTATCCGGGAAATTTGAAATCACTTCTTCTGTCTTTATTTCTTGAATATCTCAAAGGAATCAAGGCCTGTTCACAAAAAAATTCTCTTAGTTTTTGCTTAATTACATCACAACTACATGTAAGGCATTGAACTAGGTATATTATATCTACAGGTATGAAATCAGGCAATTTGAGTACACATTCCACATTCGGAGATATAACAGTTGATATATTCAAGTTTATTCGAAGCCATTTAAAAACTATGTCCAGACTTTCTATTAATTTGCTATTAACTTCTAGGGTTTTCCCCAATTCAAACCCCCACAAGTGTCTCCCAGATTTTCTAATTTCATTTCAAAACATTTCAAAACCTATCTTATTGACTTTCAAAGTTTCGTAATCAGAATAATTAGCTAAACCATGGTCATTGTAATTAAACATTTATACAGGTACAGTGGTGTAACTTTTTCAGGTGGTTGCCATCAGGGCAAGCAAAAAGTTTAAACTGGTTGCCCTGAATCAGATCTGGTTGCCCTCACATGGTGACCACAATATCAACGAGCCTCGTGGACATATACAATTGTGACAAAATTTTCCAATTCCAGTATCTACAAAAACACCACTGATGTATCTTCAAAGCCAGTAAATAAATTTGAGATATGAGAGAGTGTGACAAAGTTTAAGTAACTTGGCATGTGTAGATCATGTAGTCCAGAAGTTAAAGCAAAACTAGTAAAATGAGGGAAAACACAGTGTATTGCTGAAAGGCGATTTGGGGGATGTGATGAGCTATAATTCTCCAGAAGTCCTGTTTTGTGACAAGTATTCGCGGAAGCATAAAGCTCCCCACTTAAGTATGATAAAACAACAAGAGATAGAAATGTTTTAAACATTGTTTTTTAGATGAATTGGGGGGGTCCGATTGTTAAATTTCTTTGTAGAAGTAGAAAGTTTGACGGCGAAAATCGCATAAAGGGGAACACTTTTCCCCAGAAATAAAGATACAATAACGATAAAAACCTTTTCTTCTTTTTTCAATTCGATATCGGACCTAAAGTCCTCAAGGTTTTCATATTATTCCAGTCTCACAGCCATTTTGACCAAATACTTATTCAATGGTTTCTTATATCAATATAAATGTGTCCATGGGGACTGTTGGTATGGAGAAAACACATGATAAGTGTGGAACATAACCTCACACTCCTTGGAGAAATTGTCCCATGTACATATAATAGATAAAAATGGAAAGACTGACCCAATTTCCATCTAGCCCTGAGATCAGCAGCACATCTGAGCCCAATATGGCATTGTGTGTAGAATTTGTTTGCCTGTATTTATATTGTGGATTCACAGCTCTATAGCTATTATTACATCTTACATGGACTGCGCAGTTTTAATCATATGAGATCCCATCTCACTTGTTCATCTGTCAACATGATGTCCCCCATATGTTCCCTAATTCAGTAATATGATCGTCTAGCGGTTACGATCGCCTATTATGTCATGAAATGTGTCTTTCTGAAACTGGATTGACACAAAATATCCATATGATAATGTTGTCAATATCAGCAATGTAGCTGGTACCCTATAATTTTTAGTCTTGACACTAATTTATTCCAAACACAATTATTTGCATACATGTACAAATTGTGTCATCTGACATGTCTGAAAGAACATTGTTGAAGCTGATGTATACAATTCACTCGAGATTGGCCATTATTACGCCTCAGATTAGTTTGTTTGATAGCCGATTGGTCAATTGCCATCCCATAAATAGTTCGTATTAGGTCAGCTACACACCACATACGAATAATCACGTGTTAACGTTACCATAGTGGAACGTGGAATTGACGTAGCCTGTCCTTCAAAGCAACGTCACAAAGCCGACACGTAAGAAAACGAAGAGCTACGTCGTACCAATGGCTTTGTGACGTTGCTCCTCAGCTTTTGCATTCAACCCAAATACGTTGTGGGCATGCGCGACTCATAGAACCTGTTTCGTATTAGGTCAGGAAATGTGAATTAGTTGAAATTGTCTTACGAAAACAAACCGCATTTAATCGTTGTTGTTGTGGCTTTTTCGGCTTAAACAAAGGCTCTTCGGCATAATAAAATCGTTATGATGTTTGTTTGAGGGGGCATACAAACTATTTACATGGTCAGTGTGGGGAATTCTTATCGGTCTCGCCCGACGGCTCGACCGATAAGAATTCCCCACACTGACCATGTAAATAGTTCGTATGCCCCCTCAAACAAACATCATAACTGATAGTATACCGTACTTCGTATTACAATGAACTACAATATGGCAGTCATGAGATCGAACTCTCAACGCGTGAAAGGCGTGAAATGATGTGATGTCCGGCCAAGGTTAGGTACCGGGCAATGCTTTAAGTTACTGGCAATACGGTAAATTCCTCGAATAATTCAATCACAGAAAGTGAAATATCCAACCAAAATATCTGGGGGGTGATCAAATTTATTAAAACAGGAAATTCACAAAATGGTTCAAAATCATGCACACAGTATAATGATCCATTATTTCTTCATTATTTCAATGATTTTAGAGGATGATTAAATTTATTAGTACAGTCGACTGAATTTTCTCCCCCCCAAAATTGGGGGTGTTTGAATTCTGATGCGGGATTGAATTATTAGAGGAATCACTGAGTCCGTACTGCAGATATCGTACTGCAGATATCGGAAAATAGATACATGTATCACAGTAGTAGCTTTCCAAATACTCAAAATCCAAACAACTTTGAAGATGTTGTTGTCTCATACATGTATGTAGTTGAACATGTTGAATGTGGATTTTGCAAGCATTTAGGCATTGCCTGTGAAAGTCTGTGAATAAAATAATACAGCACTGCAAATGTAAAGAAATGGTTCATTGCCTAACACCAGCGGAATGTCGTGTGAGCAGTGACAACAGCGATCTTAGGACTGTCGTGTTAATTAATTTATGACCAAATGGAATTCATGAGTTTCTGGGATGCACCAATTTATCATCTTCGTTCACCATGCCAATTTCTGTGCTCACTCTCTCAACTTGCCTTGGTCGGACGGGTTGCCATTAATGTTCAAACACAGAGAGAGAGAGAGCATCGAGGTTTAACATCGCATTCAGCAATAATTGTTCAAACACAGACTGTAGTCTCATGAATATGCATTACCCATTATCTTTCCGAAATGTGCTCTGAGACGGCGTCAGTGATTGGCTGGCATGGTCATTACATCAGCCTACAGAATAGGCATGTGCTGTGTTTGATTGGTTTGTAAGATGAAATTGACATTTCTGATTTTGAACAATAATGACAGCTCGTCCGACCAAGGCAAGTTCGAAGTGGGACCGTAGAAATTGGTTTGGTGTAACGAAGATGTCAATTTATGTACATTGTCAAAGATCATGTTGATGCACTGAGGTAGATATCTATAAGCTTACTGTTTAGAAAGACCAAGGTTCTGTATAATAGGAAACCGAGTTACACTGCGAAGGGTCAAGTTCTTCACAGCTGGCCATTGCAATTGACTATGCATACTATACTTACATGTAGTGTTTGAAAGCTGGAAATTGGGCCAAGTTCTGTATATTGATGGACTGAGTTAGACATCTGTCATCTTCACTAGCCAAGTTGACTACATCACAACACATAGCAGAGCTTTGTGATGTAGTGGACTTGGCTAGAGAATATGGACATCTGTAGGCCTATACTACATGTAGAACCATGACAACAAGTGTTGGGATGGGGGAAAAATGTAGAAAATGGGATAGGCCAAGTTTTGTACATTGAAAGTAAATCCAGAATAAGGAAGAACCTTATGGGGTCCAATATATGCCCATGCATGTCTAGCTCTAACCCTATAAAACATATTACATGTATGTTAACTAGCATAATGACCTCGATAAAATCAGGGCTTCAGATTAATTACCTCCTTGATACAGCGTTAAACATTGTTGTGCCCAAATTAGGATGCACCCAACTCAGCGCAAACTCAGCTGATGCCCATGGAGATTCCTCGAGAATTAAGCGCCATGTTTGAGTTAAAGCCTATCGTACCTATTTTGCCAGAATTCAGGTTTTCACTAATTTGGGCACATTTCCCTGCCTAATAAACATTTGCTGCACCGAATAGAGGCTGTGACCAAATTAGGCTACACTAAAGCCCTGGAAATAGGGCAAGGTCATGCAGTCAACTTGAATAAGCTTCTAAGTAATCACCAGTTGCATATGCACACTAATGCAATTTGGAAAGTCAAAGGCATGAATCTGCCATAACTTGAACTTGACCTTGATAAAATAGGCCAAAGTAAGTCAAATTTGAATGGAGAAGAGGACAATCATGCTCGACTAAAAGACTTTTCAGTGTCCTTGTCAGTCATTTGTTAATTTTGTCTTAATTCACCAAGACATGTCAGTCTAGACATGAGGAAGACACTGACATAAGAAATATTAAAAATAACAGTTTCATGTACGGTAGGCTACATTTACTCTTTACACAGTCAATAGAATTGAGCAACTGTGATAAGCCAATTATGTATAACTCAGTCTCCAATTGATCTACAACTGTCAAACAATGCAACTGGAGCATTATTATTTCCAAGTAGTATCTACAAGCCAAAATATTTTTTAAAACATGGTTAATATTTATATTTTTTTAATAAAATTTTGACTTTTATATTGGTTGATTTTAGATGTATTGCTTACCACTCCAAGATCAATTTGACACTGTGCAGTCCAACTGACTATGTTCAAATAAATAAGGTACGGGTGTCCAATCTATTATCGTGCGGTTTTGAAGGTTTATTTGGAATATATAAAAAAGTACTTCTTGAAATGACATGAAAACTGACACGATGATTGCTGAGCTCGTTGCCGTTGGCTATCTTTTGTTATGAATTCCATCGATGACGTCACTCCCTTCTGCACGTGCGAGAGCTATTTTTAACTCGACTTTTCAGCTCAGTTCCCGCCGTGGACAGTATCAGTTATCGGACACCCATCGTGAACAAGAATTTGACGTTGAAGTACAATGTATTTTCAAGTTTTGTGCACGACAGTCATTAGTTGGAGTTCTGTCGCTTAAGATGATATGATCATTGTTCAATTTCTATACGTATTTACTGAAGAGCGATATTGGGAAGACAAGGTGGTAGATCGAATTTTGCACTCCGCCACAACACGAGAAATTTCTAATTTTGATGAAAACAAAAATGTTAGATTGAAATTTTTCGACTTTCGTGGCTACCTATAATTCTATATTTTGCATAACAATTAGAAATTATCTCCCCTTTGTTCTGACATATTATTGGCTTGTCATCAGGCTCACAACACGTACACACGAGATGCGTGTCCGATAACTGACCTGTCCGATAACTGTTCAGACACCCGTGCAAAACAAATATATGAAATAAATCTTTCCATAATTGTTATTTTGATGTCTTCCTGGTATCGAGACCGACAGGTGAATTTTCATTACCATAATAAAAGTAATTATGAAGAAATCGGCAAAAGAATGGAAGGGCTGGGGAACTTCGGAATAGTCAACCCTGGTTGTCTTTCTCCTTGAATAATTTATAACCGAACAGTGGATGGGTAAATTATGAGCCTTAATTGGCCTTGGTTGGGCAGGATAAATTCTTTGCACTCGATGATCATAATCGAGTGAATTCACAGGGGGCCGTTCACAGGTGCTTCTATCTACCGTTGTATGTTCCACCCCAACCCTATACTATATCGTATAGGGTTGGGGGTGGAACATAGAAGTTAGAACGGTAGATAGAAGCACCTGTGAGTGAATTGGACTGGTAAATGACTGGACAAATATATAATTTTTGTTCACCATGTACTTACATCAGGGAGCTTTAGAAATGCCTCCCACAAAAATTTCAGGTTAGGCCTCGCCATATCTAACAACAGTGACGAGTAGCGTAAAAAGTTATATTATGTCCTGCACTGTTGTTGTTGTTGTCACTGCAGTCTGCAGTCAATGATCCGAGCCGAGTGCATCTGCAAATCTGCAAGTGGTTTCGTGTTCTACAGCTCACTGAAATCGTCTGTCAACACATCATTGTGCAACCTGAGGCACTACGGCTAAGAAAATTTGCACCAACATGGTGCGAATGACACAGCAATATGTTCTACATTATCTGTGAAATAGGCATATATCTTGGGAAAATAATAAACAGCATAATCATTCGCCATGTTTTTCGCACGTGACAATGCCGCTCGTCGGGTCAAAGGTCACTGGGGCAAATCAGCTGGTCAGCTGCGAGTAGAGCTGAAATTGCCCGCTAAGCGGGTAGATATTAGCGAGCAAATACTCTGTATTCTGTCCGTCTTCCTTTCTGTCTGTCTGCTGCCTGTCTGTCTGCCCATTAAGATCAACTATTGTAGAGAGAAAGCATTACACAAATAATCAACGAATGAATATGGTCCAAACGCTGTAGCCGTCTTCTTTAGTGATGTGTAACCTAGAGTGGTTGGGCATGTGTACCCGAAATATAGCCGAGTATGAGTTACGATTGTCGTGAAAATAGCGACTTTGTCAAAACGCATGAAAACGCTCAGCGTAGATTCCTCCGGTACCCCCGTCCCCCCCCCCCCACACACACACACACAGATTCAGATTCGTTTATTGGCGCAAACACAAATCACATTGGTTAAGGCCAGTAACAGTATACATGAACAAGTGTATGATTTTACATGGCTCAACAGAGGCTCGAATTGTTTTCAATTATTTCAAAACTGGTACATGTCAATCTGCCTGTACAGAATATCAACTGACTCTCCTGTCGAAGCTTTGTATTACAAATTTAGCAAATACTCTGGTGATTTTAAAACTATCACATTTTAAAAGTTTGGTGAACAATATACGAGAATGACACTCTGCATTGGGGACGGTCAGACCCAATTCACGAAATAGCGACAATCTTAGATCAGCATTATTTAAACAATGCATAACAAAATGATACTCATCCCCAATAGAGCCCACACAAAACTGGCACGTTCGACCGTTCCTGGGTATAATCGGTTTATGGTAGCGGCCAGTTTCGATTTCTAGCTTATGGTTGCTTATTCTTAGTTTGGTAAGCATCACTCGTTGAGAAGTAGTTAACTTATAAGAGAGATACTTCTCAAAGCCATAGTCTTGTTTAAATGAAGCATAAGTATCCAGTTTATGATTTGATGGACTGGACATCGTACTTCGCCAATTCTGTGTAAACTTGTCTGTTATTCTACTGGCAAACAATCGTGGAAAATGGCTGGTACTAATAATTGCCTGCTGAAGCCAAACATCATAAAAACCATGGGTGGACAATATTTTTTTGATTCTACTGCAATAAGTATTGGGATAGTTAACAGCAAGCTGAAGATTATGTAAATAAGCCTGTTTAACAAGTCTCGAGTTTGGTAAACTCACTAAACGGCACCAGTATTTGATCGCGCTAATATTAGCTAAAACTGTCATGGGTAGCCTACCCATCTCTGCTCGTACAGCTGAGTTACATGCCTTCTTGTTAACACCAAGTGTAAATTTACAGAATTTTGTATGAACAGCTTCAATAGGATTAGACTCAGGAAGCTCGTTAACTCCCCAAACTTCAGAGTTATATAAAATGATAGGTTTTATCACAGAGTCGAAAATCTTAGTGCACAGACTTGGTCTTGGGTCATCTCCAACAAGCTGGCAGATCTTATAAAAAGCTTTCAAACCTCGACCTTTTAAATTTTTCAGCGCTTTTGACCATTTTCCATTGGAACAAAATAGTGTTCCAAGGTAAAGAAACTGGTGAACAATCTCAACAATATTATTACCAATGTAGACATGAAAGTTTGGTGAACGACCAGATTTGGAAAAACACATAGCTTTTGTTTTCTGAAAATTAATTGACAAATGCCAGTTGGTGCAGAAAGCTTGCAATTTTGCTGAGAGCGACTTGAGATAGGAAATAATCGGAAAAGGCGTTGGTGCCCACTGAGGACCAGAAAAATGAAATACACATTAATCTAAGGTGGTTATGAATTTTCAGAGACGGATTCTCTAGAGGAGGGACAGATGACTTGTGTAAGTAACCTGTTTATGATAATCATATTCCTCAAAATAACAAGTTTATAAGTTTTACAAGAAGACGAAGATCAATGACACAAAGGAAAACTTTGTGACCGTTCAGTACTGTTCCAATCTCAACCTATCAGTTCTGTACAGAAAGTCCCAAATACTGACTGGGTGTGAACAGTAACCGAGTGTACCTGAGCAGAAATATCAGGCCAGCCAAGACTCAAGAACTGAAAATTTCCCTCTGGAAACTAGTCAGTACTGTACAGGTTCAGAGCAGTATTACTCAGATTCTGTCAAGGACCGTTCAGTTGAGACTGCATGGAACTATAGATTGGAGCGATATGTAAGAGGTGGGAAACATTGACGACGTTTGAGGACTAAAAAGCAACCATATGGCACTACAGGAAAGCTTCCCTCGGCACCTAACATTCAGACCCGAGAATACGGTGGATTCTCGAACGTAGCCTTAGTATCGCAGCTGCGCTTTTGTTGCAGCTGTTCATGTGGAGACTATGAAGTAGCACCGGCTTAAGCGGAACTAGATACTCTAGGTCGAGAGCTGTGACGACAGATCAGCTCAAACAACTCATCTGATGTTAATGGATGAGAATCGTGGATAATGCAAGAATACCTAGAGAAACTAACTTGTAATGCCCGACGTGGTGCGGCTTAAATTTCCAAAACAAAACAATCAGGGCACCTGCTTGGTAGCGATCAGTAACTGAACGGAACTGTGCAATCACTACTCAGTACTACATGGTCAACAACTGATCAAAACTTCTCAGCGGCTTTTCTGAACAGAAATGAGAGTCTGTTCAGAACTGATCGGACCCCGGATTGCCTATGTAATATTCCAACATGGAGATGGGTTCACCTGATTATATCCCCTAAATCAAATTTTAAACTTTGAGTTCCTATATCTCTGTAAATTTTGGAGGATTTAGATGACGAAACAACATTGTACGGTTTTTTCCGCACATTCTGTTATGAATATTCTAGAACGTTGGCGCTGCAAAAGCATATGCAGATTGTATGCTTGTTTTCCCTTTGTAGTCTGTTGCCATATATACAGGTTTTAGATATACTAGGGACATACCTTAACAGTTAATTCAGCTATCCGTGGTTAATGGCACTAGCTTCTTAGAGTCGAGGGAGACACACCAGTGACGAATGGAATAATATGCCAGCATTAATAACCAAACCATACCAGGAACATGACCGCACATTCTCTCTGCTCTTGCATAAGAGTACATGTAACTACATGTAAGCTAGTTAGGTACCATGCTCTGACTTTATTATCAGTCATGCCGCGTAATTTTTCACGATTCAGTGAAGCACATAGACAATGTCGGAAACAGATCAGAAAGTTACATTCACTCACCCCAATCCTCAGCATCGTAACCTATGGCCTTTCCAGGTTGGAAATATTACTAGTCACAAAAAATTACTTTCACTCAAAATGCGGCAAAGTACAAAATGAATCGAGACCCGTCATCGAGCCAGCCATGTCACGCTTTGATGTGGAAAGTAATGTATGTGGACAGATTTTGACCTCGAGAAATTTTATCCGTGAGACCCGACATATGGATGCAAGAATATTCTGTCGCACATTTCCGACAGTCGCAAATTTCCGACAGTCGCACATTTCCGTAAGTGTTAACCATATCAGGCCTTGTGGGGTGGGGGTGGGCCTCGACTACCAAACTTTCTATCCTCTCCTAGGGTTGACACTCCTTGACTTTGTAGCTTATCGTTTCGGGGTCTAGCTCTGCTACTTACATAGTCCCCTCTAGCGAAGGATTACACTGTAATTTTTTACTGTAAAAGTGCAGTAAGTTACTGCTTTCTTACTGCAAAACATAATTACAGTATAATACTGTAATACAGGCAGTAGTTTACTGTATTTCATTGTATACAGTAAGTTATTGCATATATTTTTTAAAATACAGTATTTATTGGCATGAATATAAAATACAGTACACTTAACATATTTACTGCAAAATTGGCATAACTTATTGCTTTTTTTTTACTTTACTGCAGAATATAATTTACAGCATACAGAACAATATTTTATATCAAGAAAATTAAAGTAATTCGCCTAACTGTTTCATATACAGCAAGTCCATGCATCTTTGAAAGAAATACATTTTGTATTGCTTTGATTGTGAAATATAAGTACAGAATATAGTATTGCAAATTGATTGTTCATCAATTCATTCTTCTTTGCTTGTTTCTGGGGTGAGGCTCAACAACAACATGCGTCGATATGAACTCGTAGACATTCAAAATATGTATTATAGTATGCGAATTATATTGATCGCCACGTTGTTTCACAGAAAGTTTGTAAAATTCGATGTGACGGAAACTTCGTAATTTTGAAGGAAAAATCCAACAATATCACATTCCTGTTAGGCCTACCCTCCCAGAGTTCCCATTTTATATTTTCTCATCATACCCTACTTGGAGGGTTAGGCAACGATGGCTACAAACACATCATCTGACGGAAGGCGTTGTTAGGCCAACACGTTATACACGTAGGTGTGGTCATGGACAAAACAGTTTACAATGGCTTTATGCTTGATGAGGATCATTTTTACCAAACTGGATTCCTTGTCGTTTGTTGAGTATAATCAAGCTTTGGTTGCAATTCTTCATTTGCATATTGTAATACATGCTGTTGCAGTATTTTGTGTCTCTTCCTTAATTGAATTCAATAATAGTAAACGATGTGTCTCTCTGCAGGTATAATAGATAGAGTGATGGAGGATGATGACTATAACAACGACGGATATCTCACCTATATTGAGTACGTGCTGGCACGGCGACGGGACGAACAAAGATATAAAGACGAGGAAGAGAAAAATAAACAGAAATCACAATAACAGACAAAATGTTATCAAATTCATCAACATATCACATCGAACGCGTTTTACTCATTTCTATGGCACATATCGAAGTCTAATGTAATAATGTCGTTTTGTTGTATTCTTATTATTTGAGACACTGACCACCCCCCGTGATCAGCTGAGCATGTCATACATTGTTGCTAGGCCTACATATTGCATCTTTGTCCCATTTAATATGTTTCTATGAAATTATATAGATCTATAGATTTATATATATCTGAAAATATACTTGATAATTGACAAAATATGTTTGAAACAAATTATTACACTTACCGGTACCCTATATTGACGAAATTTGTGATGATCTTGCATGTGATATAATGGTTTGTGCTATATTGTGAACCTGTTGGTATTATTAACATTTTGTTTGTCCTAAAAACCTGAAGGTGAAGTAATAGACTGTATAAACGCCACTCGTCAAACGCCACTTCTTGCCGGAAACATTGAAAACTGTTGACAGCTTCCCTCTTGCAGGAAACTAGCCTATGTTTAGATATATATATATTTTTTTTAATTTGGTACCGAGGTTTTGTGAAATAGGTCTTTGGTTCATGAAAGCAAAAATTCTTAAATGGACGAGGGCTGAAAATTGGATGACCGATTAGGCGGTTGTAATCCTGACCGATTTTGCCGAGGCCTACCCAAATTTGGGTTCAGGATGACTCGTGTTAGATAATCTAAGCTTTCAACAACATTATATGGAATGGGGTATGATAAATTTAGACGTACGGTTTTGGAATACGCAGGAAACCATCTGCCCATGTAGGTACTACTATTTTTGGTACGACAACAACCTACACAAGTGGGCAATACAATAAAGAAACAATTCTTGACTAAAATAATTTAAACAATCTTATTTTTGCAAATTCCTAGTTTGAAATGCCTTCACTACGGATATTGTTTCTTTGTAGCCGGTTACATTCTGGTTCTAAGAGGCCTCTCTTGTAACTTGTGATTTCAGTTCTAAGAGGCCTCACTTGGAAATCCTGCCTAGTTTATATAAGCGATATTGTAAGAGCTTTGACAAACATGTAATTCACATGCAGTATGATAGGCTCAGAACTGCTGATCTAAAGTAGAAGCCTATAAAATGTCGTTTTGCTCAGAGAAAAAGTAAGGTATCTGAGATAGTTTATTTCCGGGCATGGTTTAGAAGTATTTCATGAAATATTGAGGGCAGTTAAAGATTTCCCAACCACCAGGTATGAATAAATGCGTCCGATCAGTCATTTATTGGGATGACGTCGTCTATTGAGACTTTCCAAATGTGCATAATCCAAAGATCTGTTTTTTGAATAATATTAGCCCTTAAATCAAGATAACCGAAAGATAAAAAGTTACTTGGGGTTACTTGAAAGATAGAAGCGGTCAACTGTTTTAATGATGCCGACCGGATCAATTGATATTCTATTCATCAAATCCGTATCACAATTCAATATCCGTAGAATGTAGTACATTACCAGATGAACCAAAGAGCTCTCGCTTGTGCTTTGTCAATTACTATCGGAAATTCATGATAGGTTGCCCACCGATCGTCCCACCTTTGACGAAGAAAGATGTATAGTGTAAATGGAGTGTACAGAGACTTTGGACAAAACTTCGCTGACAACTGCTCTTATATTGGCCTTCCCAGACTTCAGCCCTGGAGCTGAGTTAATCTAGCATACTGACGCTAGTCAAAAAGCACTAGGTGCGGTAATACCCATATTCAGGGCGGTGTCGAAAGGGTTAATGCTTTTAGTGGTAGACCCATGTTGCCAACAAAGGAAATATACCATGTAACAAAAAATGCAAGATTGACAGTGTTCTTTGAGGTCAAACAGTACGATAGTTTTCTTCGTTTTCATCACATTACATTGTGACATAGCCCGTAGATTTGGGTACTGACGAACATCCAACTTCAAATCGAATAGCAAATTGGTCATGCGTGCTTAGCCAATACACCATTGAATCTATTGGGCATTGAATCACATTTCGGGCAGGCAAAGCATTGAGTAGGATAGGATCATCACAACTTTGGGGAAAGTAGGTTGGTTTCAAATAAATTTTATAAGACATAAAACGATAATTTGCGTAGTTTATTCGACAGATATATTGGGTAGATTGTATTGTGGTCGGTAACCCTGTTACAAAAAAAAGGAAATATTTGGACAAAATATGACTAAATTTGTTTCACGAACAAACTTTGACATATGCTTTACTGCAGAAGGAACTGTTGATAACTTTAACTCTTACTGGTCAAATGACTTGGGAATTTCACATTTGGTTGCCCCTACGAAACCACCTGACCCACAACTTGTGATAAGTACGGTAAGTGGAAGTTAAATAACCAAGTGAAAAAAACAAACGAAACAAGTCCAAATACAGTAAATTATGAGATTATGTAACTCATATGATGAACTCGTAACAGTATATCAGAAGCAACTCGACATGCTATATCGCAATGTTAGAAACAATATAGCTGCTGTTCAGTCATTGCTTCTTCAACGGAGAAAACGATGATACTTTGAGGATAGATTATGTCAGAACCACTTGAGTTCGTAGTGTCGGCGGCACATTCATTATTTGGAGTAGCTACAATGGATGATGTTCTGAATTTGTAAAGAATTTGCTTGAGATTACCTTGAATCTCTTATAATTTGAAACATCTATTAGCATGACGGAGTGAAAAAATATCTTTGTCATTTATTGCAATAGCCAATAAACGATCAGAGCGAATAAAGTCCAACTTGCAGCTGACTGAATTCTTGGAAAACTAAACAGAGATTAAACATAGTTTGCATAATATGCAAATCTTGCAGGATGCTCACATCATGGTGTTGCACGATTTATTTGCAATCCTAGTTTAGCGAATTAAAATTATGCAGTTGACTAACGATATAACGTCAGATAGACTAGCTGCTACTGATTTGTTGCTTTAAATCGCCAAGCCTCAAATTAATTCCACTAGGTGAACTTTAGGGTGTTTTTAAGAAGGTCACACAAATATTAGATTTAACAATTTCACAATTTCAACACGTTTGGTAATAGAAACCACGTGTCAAATTCTCAATGTCAGGATAAGATTCGCTATTTCGTATATACACGGTACCGACGACTGAAAGTAACTCAACAGGGAAAAATAGATGAAAAATGTTAGTCCCATATATTGCTGTTACCGAAGGTAAGAATTAAATCATAGAAATGATTACCGTTGAAGAGGAATACTCTTGTTAACAGACGTTACCTGCACTGAATAGCCATTCTTTATCGTTCACAGCAACAATCTTTTTCGACTAACTTGACGACGTCCAGAGCTATGTCGTGTGAATTATGAGGAAAATAAACATTTTGTTCCCAGCATGCTTTCGCTCAACTGGGGTGGCGGACGTTCATTGTACGACATTGTAGTCACACCTACTGAAAGAGTAGTAAAGATAGCGTACCTACGGTGATACTGGGGCGTAATTGTGGTTTGAATGACCTTCGGTGTAAACAGTGTCCCAATGGCATGTTAATAATGTACTTGACATGGTACATATATGATGTGACTGTGACATCATCTGTAGTTGAGTAGATTGTTTTGTGTCAAGTCTCTTTCCAGTTGATAGTATCATACAGAACGAAATATAGCACTTCCATCTGGAATGCATTTAGACAGTGAAAATCACAGCTATCCCATTTGGTGTTCCTCAATTTTCCGAATATTGATTTAATAAATTTGAATACAATGCCTCTAGTCTGTTCTTCAATACTGAACTTCCGTCGTACATTTTTCATGGAATTTAGAAACTAAGTTGTGGGCTTCGCGTAATCTCTGAACTTCATTTCCATAGACTTCAGGTTTATTTAACTGCTTTGGTTTTAATAATACCTTCCTCCTTCAGGGCCAATCGGTCAGGTTTGCTGGATGGCAAACGGGGAAGTTCATCCATAACAATAAAATAATCTGGCATGAGACCCTTTCCGTCGGGAGCGAGAGAAGGCTGGAAGACATCCTCTGCGTAGGAGCGCAGGTCTTCTTCGGTGATGGACTGGTCCTGTAGAGGGCTCACAAACACACAAACCTCTTCATACAGACGAACATTCGGGATACCGACCACAACTGCATCTTCAACAGCGGGATGCTTCTTCAACACTCCCTCAATCGATCCCGGGAATATCTTAACAGTGGCTCGTTTTATTATTTCTTTCACCCGTCCCTTTATAGTTAGGTAGCCACCAGGCTGAAGGACCCCAATGTCACCAGTGTGCAGCCAATCTACACCATCACGGACGGCTTTCACAGACGAGTCTTCGTAAAGGTAATTACGAGCGATGCTCGAACCGCGCATGCAAATTTCACCGTTCTTCCCCAAAGGTACAGCCAAACCATCGTCGCCGATCAGTTTAACTTCAACCCCTGGAAAGATATAAGTACCTATTGTCTCTTCTTCCCAACAAATATCTACATATGGGATCATAGAACAGAATAAACCATCGGTCGATCCGTACACGAAGTGAAGATTCTTCCCGAATCGTTGAAAGGCTAATCGCGAATGGTCATCCAAACACTGGCCACCAACCATACCAGTCCGGAAAACCGGTAAGCTTTTCCCCTCTGTGGAAAGGTGGTTCATGTCGAGGAGAAGGTAACAGGGGACATATGCAGCTGTTATGCCCTCTTCTGTGATGACGTCCATGGTATATTGAGCCAGTTTATGTGTTACCGATAACTTTGCATCCACATATACGTTAGTAGTTCCAGCTGCCACCAACATCATCGGAAATCCCATTGCATAGCCCATCGGCCTCTCATGGAGAAAAATATCGTCATTCTTCAAACCGATTGCCTGTGCAAGATCTGTAAAGCCATTCATCAAGCTCACATGCGTGTGTGGTACATATTTGCTCGCCCCTGTTGACCCGGATGTTGGCCACATTACACCTATAGCATCTGGATCAATAGCCTGGGGTAGCTCAATGTCGTCTTCAGGTAACCGTTGTAGCAGGTCATCAAAATCGAAACAGTTTCCGAGCTTATTTTCTTTCTGGAGTAGTATTTTGATGAGAGTAGGGTTGGACAGAAAAGCTTCATGAAGACAAGATAAATCAACTTTGGACTCCACATGTCGAACATCCAGCATGAAAGCCGAACATCCGAGAGCAGTTGCCAAGTTTAGAAAACTAGTCCCTTTGTAAGACATAACGTTCACGGCTACTGCCCCAGCGTACATGATACCGAATTCAGCTATAGGCCATTCCAGACTGTTTTGAACATATATGGCCACCCTGTCCCCCACTTTAACACCAAGGTGTGAGAGTTGCAGCGCTAGACGTGTGGCGTTGCTGTGTACCTCGGCGAAGGTAAGCACTTGACGTTGTTGGTCAGGGAACCGCACCACAACTGCTTCTTTGTCCGGCTGAGACTGCGCCCATTCTCCCACCTTGTCCGGGATCGACTTATAAACGAGAGGAGTGAGCCTTGGCCGGTGGTAATAACTCCTTGATGTTTGCCGTGAATCCACTTCAGACATTGTGCTGTGGGATGATAAATGATCAACGTAAATAGCATGATGCTTCTCCCATTCATTTGTAGCTATCTGTTTTGGAGAAGAACTTCACTTCGAAATTACGCCTATCAACACAACCTTGAAAACAAATACATGCACAGTATTAGTTAAATGTATTTACAATTGTTTTCTGTTTCTCTGTTCCTGTCCACGATACAGTCTCAGCATTGAGCGAAAGGCTATGGAAATTTTTACTCACAGTATTGCGGTCAATGAAGGGAATCTAACAGAAAATATATCGAAAAAGGGCATTTCATGCCTATTGGGGGTCGGAATGTTTTGTTTTTTTCGGGGGGGGGAGTTATTTTTTGATTCGGGGGGGCATTTAATTCCACCATGAGAGCTATGTGCTCCGGAGAAATGACATAAAATGAAAAAAAAAATCAAAAAGGGCAGTTAATGCCCAAGGGAAACATTTGGCATATTAGAATCTTTGTACGATATATGTAGGCAATGGACGACACATTTCGGCTGAATGGTCATGGAACTGTGTCGAATAACAGCGGTGTTGCCGGGTGTTCAAGAAGGGCATCCAACAGCCAATGGGAGCTATTGGACCAATGACAGCCAAATTGATTTTACTCAGGATATATGTAGCTATGGGATCGACGAGAGTGACTTGAGATAGGAAATAATCGGAAAAGGCGTTGGCGCCCACTGAGGGCCAGGAAAATGAAATACACATTAATCTAAGGTACTTAGGAAATTTCAGAGACTGATTATCTAGAGGAGGGACAGATGACCCGTGTAAGTAACCTGTTTATGATAATCATATTCCTCGAAATAACAAGTTTATAAGTTTTACAAGAAGACGAAGATCAATGACACAAAGGGAAACTTTGTGGCCGTTCAGTACTGTTCCAATCCCAACCTATCAGTTCTGTACAGAAAGTCCCAAATACTGACTGGGTGTGAACAGTAACCGAGTGTACCTGAGCAGAAATATCAGGCCAGTACGGACTCAGTTCCGAAGAGTCAAGAACTGAAAATTTCCCTCCGGAAACTAGTCAGTACTGTACAGGTTCTGAGCAGTACTACTCAGTTTCTATCAAGGACCGTTCAGTTGAGACTGCATGGAACTATAGATTGGAGCGATATGCAAGAGGTGGGAAAAATTGACGACGTTTGGGGACTAAAAAGCAACCATGACACTACAGGAAAGCATCCCTCGGCACCTAACATTCAGACCCGAGAATACGGTGGATTCTCGGACGTAGCCTTAGTATCTCAGCCGTGCTTTTATTGCAGCTGTTCATGTGGAGACTATGAAGTAGCACCGGCTGAAGCGGAACTATAGATACGCTAAGTCGAGAGCTGTGATGACAGATCAGCTCAAACAACTCATCTGATGTTAATGGATGAGCATCGTGGAACATTGGATAACCGGATAATGCAAGAATACCTAGAGAAACTAATCTGTAATGCCCGACGTGGTGCGGCTTAAATTTCCCACCAAAACAATCAGGGTAGCTGCTTGGTAGCTATCAGTAACTGAACGGAACTGTGCAAGCACTACTCAGCACTACATGGTCAACAACTGATCAAAACTTTTCAGCGGCTTTTCTGAACAGAAATGCTCCGAGACTGTACAGCACTGATCGGACACCGGATTGCCTATGTAATATTCCAACATGAAGATAGGTTCACCTGATTATATCCCCTAAATCAGATCTTAAACTTTGAGTTCCAATATCTGAAAATAAATTTTGGGGCATTTACATGACGAAACAACACTGTACTCTTTTTCCGCACATTCTGTTATAAATATTCTAGAGCGTTGGCGCTGCAAAAGCATATGCAGATTTCCCTTTGTAGTCTGTTGAAATAGATAGAGGTTTTAGATAAATATACCAGGGACATACCTTAACAGTTAATTCAGCTATCTGTGGGTAATGGCACGAGCTTCTTAGAGTCGAGGGAGACACGCCAGTGACGAATGGAATAATATGCCAGCACTAATAACCAAACCATACCAGGAACATGACCGCACATTCTCTCTGCTCTTGTATAAGAGTACATGTAACTACATGTAGGCTAGTTAGGTAACATGCTTTGACTTTATTATCAGTGTCGTGCC
Organism: Hanleya hanleyi; assembly: GCA_036873755.1. Classification (NCBI taxonomy): domain Eukaryota; kingdom Metazoa; phylum Mollusca; class Polyplacophora; order Lepidopleurida; family Hanleyidae; genus Hanleya; species Hanleya hanleyi. The sequence continues at coordinate 154,219 of JAVTVY010037645.1, forward strand.
GCGTAATTTTTCACGATTCAATGAATGGCCTCCACTACCAAACTTTCTATCCCATCTCCGGAACGTGAGAGCTGACACTCCTCGACTTTGTAGCTTATGGTATCGGGGTTATTTTGCGCCTACTTACATACCCCACCCCCACCCCCCCTAGCGCAGGATCATGGAATAATTCAAACTGGCGGCCCTGTTGGGTATTAGAAAAATTATGTTTTTCTCATGTTTTTCAAAATTTCTGCTTTTCTGAGAGGAAAAGTGGGCCAAAATTATTTTATTCACATCAAACTATTATTTACCAATTTATCATGCAGTTTTTTGCGAAGAAATGACAAATAAAAAAATGGAAAACTCTGACCGAAAAATTTACCAAAAAAAAAATGCCCCTTTCAAATGAAGTCACTTCGACGTCGTCACATCGGCCATCTTCGATTTTTTATATTTTGTAATAAAGCTTGACCCAAGGGTATAGTGTGGTAAGTTTCAACCCATTCAGTTTGAGGAGTGAGAAAAATATTTAGGTGGGGGCCGAAATGCTACCCCCCAGGCCTTGACATGTGCCAAAAAAGCCCAGGCCAGATTGGGTCAATAGAACACTAAGACAGTGGAAACACTGACGTCGTCTTATATGACCGAGTTTCTGACCGATGTTGATGCAAACATTTACAGACGCTCGATTGACGTTGTCTTAAGCGACTAATTGTCCGACTGACGTTGATCACCACAGGTACAGATACCTGATAATCACACTTCCTAAATATTTCACCATTTTATTATTTGTTTACGATAGGATTCTGCTGGTGGACTGTTAATCCTCGAAGTGCGCCCTTTGTACGTGTTGCTTAACAAATGTGTTCACGCTTGCTTTCTTGGTGGAAAATTTGCACCGCACAACCTGTGGCACGACGTCTCGATTTTCTGGTTTACTCCATCAGACGCCCTCGATTATCCATTAACATCAGATGAGTTACTTATTTGAGCTGATGTAAGTAGTAGGAGGGTCGGTGTAGGACTTGCTTCTTAATATATAATGACGATAGAATGACGACACAATGTCAAGGACAAGGGTTAGAGGATAGAGGTCAAAGGTCGAAAGGTTGGCGTTGAAATTGAGCGAATCGGGATTATTTTAATGCCTCCAATCAGAGCGTAGGGGTTCGAATTGGGGTGGCGTTGCAACGGTTAGTGAAACTTTATAGAACTTGCTATAGTTAAAGCAAGAAGATGCGTTTTGACAGAAACGTCACTCGCGTATTTGGCATTTACGCTCTTCCATTGATTTTCACTTGTCAGACTTAATATGTGAGTACTGGCCATACACTGATCTATTTCTATGATAGGATAAGTACCCTGTCGTTATAGTAATGGATCGAAAAACACGAATTTTGAACGACAACGGTTAATAATAATATTAAGTATATGGAAAATTTGAATTTCAAAGGTATTTTTGATAACTCACTCTCGCGAATTGATTATGAGCCAGCTTCCGTAGTATTGGAGTTTACTGCAGCGAGATATGGAGAACGAAGTTTTTTAACAGAAATGAATCACGCAAAAAAATGATCTTACACTATGCGAATTCTGATGTGATAATAATTCCGTTTGAGCCATAATATACTTTACTTTAGAACACTATACGGGTCATTCTATTGTGGAAACGCATCAAAATCATTGCTTTCAAGCATATCCAGAACACAATGAATCAGTTTTTGGACGATAGATGAGCCGCCATGCGTTCAAATGTATCTTGTATGGTCTCATATTGAAGCTCTCGTTGTGTAGCGTAGGACTGGAGTGGGAGATGTTGATTGTGCGACATTGTTCTCATTGGCACTCGAAGAGTTGTAAAGCCCCGGTCACGCTGTCAAGAATTGGGTAGGCGAATCACCGCGAACTGGAAAATCGTGGTCATTCTTGGCAATTCGTACAGACATCTTGCATGCGGGGTTCGTCGCAGATCGTGACCGTTCTTGCCTATTCTCGGAGGGAGTACGAAAGTTTTGAAATGTTCAAAACATTCGCCGGCCAAGTACGATTAAATGGTATACGGACGGCATTCTTGGCACCATCCTACTGCGTTCTCGCATGCATTCTCTTCTTATCGTGTATATTCGTGGGTAGTCGTAGTAGTTCTTTTGGTCACAAATCAGCAAGAATGTCATACACATTGTACAATTGTTGGACGCATTCTACGCTTCTTGTACGATCATACTACGGTACTGCATTCGTACTCTCATAGTACTGCATACGTACTTATTCGTATCAGATTATCGAGTATTCGTAGTGGGTTCGCGGGCTGTCGTGTGGATGCGTGGGCGTTCTTCATTGAATCGTACTGCATGCATACTCATTCTTGATGATTCTTGTTTGAAATGCTTATGGCTGTCGTACAAGGAATCTACGGCATGCGTAAGGGATTCGTAGGACAGTTTCACAGAGGTCCTCTACAGGCGAATTGACACGAATCGACAAGATTAAAATATTCGTGGTCATTGGCCGGCATTCTCCACCTAATTCTTGACAGTGTGACTGGCGCTTCACGAAAGCGCAGCCACGGCGGTACTCGTGCCTGATTGTAGCTTGAATGACCTTCGCTGTAAACAGTGTCTCAATGAGATGTTAATAATAGACTTGACATGGTACATACATAACGTGACTGTGACGTCATCTGTAGTGAAGAAAATGCAGACATGGTTCTACTGAAGCTCTCGTTGTCAGTGTCCTGATTGTCGACGTTAAGTGCGTGAATGAGACGCGAATGAGTGGTTTATTTAGGTACGAATGAGTGAGTATACATGATGGGCACAGAGAGGTTTGCGTCAGACAAAAAAATATGTTCCGAACGGAGATTATGCAGCACAGTGAGAAACAAATGGTGTTGAGCAAATGGTGTTGCGTTAGAACTACAACATATGTCCCCAAAATCCCGTATTGGTGTTTGGTAATACCTTAAACTCGGGCCAGTATTGGAACAAAATATGGCCTTTCATTTTTAACACCAACCAACGCCATCACTTGGTGTTGAACTGGCCTCAACATCAGTTTGAATTGGTCAACACCATTTCCCAACACCAATTTATGGTGTTGAACTGCCCTCGCAGTAAAAAGGATGTTGGGCCATTTGGATTATCTGATCAAAGCATCTCCATCAATGAATCTTTTGATGAATCAAATAATACGTGTTTTCGTTTCAATTTTTCATACAAAGAGCTTTGAAGAATCACACCTCACATTATCGGCAGCTGTTGGTATACAAATGCTAGGGGAATGAGGAGTATGGTGGCCGATAAGGGACATCGCTGCATTGTTTCAGGTATGTGGTTTGGTAACACGAAGGCAGGATGCGAAGCGCGAAGTCCAAACACGAAGCCAGGATGCGAAGTGCGAAGGCAGGATGCGAAGCGCGAAGTCCAAACACGAAGGCAGGATGCGAAGCGCGAAGGCAGGATGCGAAGCGCGAAGTTCAAACACGAAGGCGGGATGCGAAGCGCGAAGGCAGGATGCGAAGCGCGAAGTCCAAACACGAAGGCAGGATGCGAAGCGCGAAGGCAGGATGCGAAGTGCGAAGTCCAAACACGAAGGCAGGATGCGAAGTGCGAAGGCAGGATGCGAAGCGCGAAGTCCAAACACGAAAGCAGGATGCGAAGCGCGAAGTCAAAACAAGTGCCACTGCGCATGACCCGATGAAAGCGAGGCCAGGCCGCCATTTGAATTATTTTATTTACCAATGCCGAGATCAGAGTATAGTCGCCTTTCTCGTCGAGATGGTTTACATGAAGAATAAAGTCTGTATATGCTTAGATACACGAGTACAATACCAGTCTTTCTTTATTACCGGAACCATTTCGTCACTCGATACAGTCAAAATCGCTGATTTTCTTGATTCAAAGTATAGTTCATTTATGCTCGATTTTATTGAAGACAGCGTCATCCGTCAATATTTTAACGTCGGATATATCGTCGGAAATTCTTCATATCAATCACGACATCTGCTAATCAATAATAATATGGTCGGAAATTTTACATAAGATTGGAAAACATACAATAAATGTTTCACAGAAACCAAGCATAATAGTATTACATATCATACTGTATCACAGAAACTTAACATATTAAATACTGGTATATATAATTGTATCACAGGACCAGAATATGATTACAAAATATGGAGGACGACAAATGAAGTTGGACGCAAAATTAAAACTAAACAGGAAAAAAATAAAGGATCAAATTTTTTAAATCTCCAGCCTTGATAATAAATTTGACTAAATCAATCAGTTGCCGGTAACAAAATCTCTCAGCATTAAGAATACTGGAAAATTGATGGTGGTACCACGAAGGCAGGATGCGAAGCACGAAGTCCAAACACGAAGCCAGGATGCGAAGCGCGAAGGCAGGATGCGAAGCGCGAAGTTCAAACACGAAGGCAGGATGCGAAGCGCGAAGGCAGGATGCGAAGCGCGAAGTTCAAACACGAAGGCAGGATGCGAAGCGCGAAGGCAGGATGCGAAGCGCGAAGTTCAAACACGAAGGCAGGATGCGAAGCGCGAAGGCAGGATGCGAAGCGCGAAGTTCAAACGCGAAGGCAGGATGCGAAGCGCGAAGGCAGGATGCGAAGCGCGAAGTTCAAACACGAAGGCAGGATGCGAAGCGCGAAGTTCAAACACGAAGGCAGGATGCGAAGCGCGAAGGCAGGATGCGAAGCGCGAAGTCGTGTTGGACTTCGCGCTTCGCATCCTGCCTTCGCGCTTCGCATCCTGCCTTCGCACTTCGCATCCTGCCTTCGTGTTTGGACTTCGCGCTTCGCATCCTGCCTTCGCGCTTCGCATCCTGCCTTCGTGTTACCAAACCACATACCTAGCGATGTCCCTTATCGGCCACCATAGAGGAGACAAATCTCCCACAATCTTCATGCATGTTTGCATCACAAACAATTTGTATAATATCTCTGAAGTAGAATGTAAAAGGAGAGTTCGAGGACAGGGAAGCCGGGGAAGCCTATGACGTCACTAGAAAAAATATATATAAAAAAATAGGTCATTAGGTCACCGTAAGTAGGTCACTAGGTCACCATAAATAGGTCACCATAAATAAGTAAGTAGGTCACCATAAGTAGGTCGAGATGACCTTATATAATTCGGGTAGTAAGTTAATGTCATAAGTAGATCGAGACGACATTTCTAACTAGCTTAGATCAACATGTCGCTATGAATAGGTTGAGGTGATATCATATAGTCTCGCTATATGAGTTATGGGTGATGACACTCTTAGAAGAAGGAACCCTCGACGTTGAATGGTTGAACGCACGTTGTATGTTGATACAGCCAATGATAGCCCGTCTGCGAATCTATAAGGCTAGCCCACACGACACCATCTTCGACATTTCACCATGAACACTACGGAGTCCATGCTGACTGCTATAAACTTTGAAACCCACAATGCGATATTCTAGCTGAAGCGTTACGTGGAACCAACGTTCAACTCCATGCTATTATCGATACACCCCAAGGTGGGACCAATGAGGCCTCTCAATACCAACGCATGCATTGTCATCTTATCACGCTCTTAAGCCCGGCGCACACGAGAGCTATCAGCTGAGCTGACGGCCTCAATTGCCTGTCAGCTCAGGGGCTAGCTCTCGTGTGCGGGCAGTTTTTGATGAGTTTTTGACCTCGCGAGGCCCGGAAAAAAATATCAAGGTCAAATCCTCAGCGTGTGCGGCGAACGCAAGCCAACAGCTCAGCAGTTTTATTGAACCGGCCAATGAATCTCATGTTATTTTCACGCGATTCATACGCACGACTCTTCAAAATGGTCTCGAAGAAGACGTTATGTGGGAACTGAAATCAATTTCGTGAAACTTTTGCTCGCCGTGTGCGCTGAAACCATACGAACGCTAGCCCCTGAGCTGACAGGCAATTGAGGCCATAGGATCCGAACACGCAGCATTTCAAAGCTTTATGGAGACATGGCTGGAAACTGGAAATTATCTTCTTCAATCGACTTTGAGTGACAGCGAGGACCCCGAAAACGTCCATTCCCAATAAAGACCCTTGTGATTCCCTTTATGACATTCCATGTTGTCATACCTATATCACAACTCTATGAGAGGATTTTTTGCATTCCTTTAGAAACCGTTGAACGCATCATAAGATAAGATAAGTACTTTATTTAGAGTCGATTTTTTATAACTACAACATTAGCTCACCGTGGAGCTATTATCACCGACTATGGATTAATAACAACTAAAGAGCACAAAACACTGATTAAATGATTATACGGACAATGGACACGTAGTAACAACTAAAACCCTCAAAACACTGATTAAATGATTAAACGATATAACGACTATGTCTACCACACATAAAAAAAAAATAAAAAAAAAAATAAAAATAAATAAAAAAATAAAATAAAAAAATAAAAAAAAAATAAAAAAAGCAAACATACAGATATAATATTGGAACATTTAAATACCTTCGGATGGAAACAATCTCTAAAATAAAAAATTAAAAAAATTTCAAACCCACATTTAAAATATAAGAAAATAAGATTGTAATACCCTTGGACTGGGACAAGCTTAAAAATTCCAAATTTCCAATCCCACGTTTTAATTCTTTGAAATTGCAATTTTGAAAATTTGGACACTTAAAAACAACTAAAACACACCTAACTGATTGAAATATGTTTATCACAACATTGGAAAAAAAAAAAAAAAAAAATTAGTAATAATACATTTAAAATTCAAAATTTCCAATCATAGTTTTAAATTCTTTAAGATTGGATGCCATTTTCATTTCATTGGGAAGTCTATTCCACAATATAGCACCCTGGTAGCGAACAGAGTTAATACCATGTGTGGTCGCATTTACTCTCGGTACTTCTAAAACAGATTTGGCACGGAAATTATATTTTGTGTCTTTAAGAACAAAGAGACTTTGGATATAAACAGGATTTAAGTTATTTAAAGATTTAAAAACCTCTGTTACTAGCTGTCGCTGCCGATGAAGTAAGAGAGTACAAAGTCCTGATTTTGCTAAAAGATGATTGAGATAGGTTGATGAGTGGTCGTTATACACATACCGGAGCCCTCTTTCTTGTAATTTCTCAAGCTTAGCGGAGTCTGATTTGCTACAGTTGAACCATACGAGAGAGCAGTAAAGAAAGTGAGACCTGACAAATGTTTTCAAAACAGTTAATTTCACTTTCGTGTTAAGTAGATAAGATATCCTTTTTAGAGCAGCTGCCTAGCTGCTTTCTTACATATTTCTGCAACATGAGCAGAGAAAGACAGCTTATTATCAAACATAACACCCAGCAGTATAACACTAGCATCGTTAGACAAAGATACATCATCATTAACACAAAGCGTAGCTTGCTGAACAATATTTGACCGTGGTCTATTTGCCAAGAAAAATTGAAACTTTGAGGGATTGGCGGCCATGTCATTGCTATTGAACCATTCTATACAATGCCTGCCTTCATGTTCAAAGCATTCAATCACCTCTTTTGTGGAGCTTCCACGAGAGATCAATGTGTTATCATCAGCATAGTTGATGAGTAAAGTATTTATCATAAAAAGTAAATCATTGATAAAAACGTTAAAAATCACCGGTCCTAAAACCGAACCTTGTGGTACACCTTTAGTAGTGCCCGTTCCCAAGTTTAACTTGATTAAATCTATGTCTTAAATAGCTACTAATTAATGTAACACTGTTTTTCGACATACCATATGCTTTGAGTTTGGCAGTGGTGAGATCGTGGGGCAGGCAGTCAAAGGCTTTAGACATCACTACTGTCGCTTTATCATGTCGGCCGAAGACAATCTTAACTATGCTGATATGTGGATTAAATTTTATCAAGACCAGAGTAGAGCTTACTTAAAGGAGGAAATTCGTGACATTGGGGGACAGAGAATGCATTCTCCTCCAAACTCTCTTAATATTGCACAAGGCAACAGTGCGGTCATCTTCACCCGCCAAGTCAACTACATCGCAATGGCTGGTGGCAGAGGAGTACTGCTCTGCGCCACCTAGCGGAAGTTTTAACGATGAGCGACTTTTTGCCTCCAGGAGTTGTTCCCCCTTAATTTCAAGTCGACCACACTCGTAAGGCGATTCGTTATCGTTCGACCGTGCAGCGCGTCCCAAAAGCTGATTCAACTGATCAGAACTCCGAAAGTGGACGTGAAAATGCTTCTCCTGTTTTTTTTTCGGCAGAATTTCCCCACACATTCGATACAGCTCGTTCTTAGTGGGGGCCGCCATCTTGGTAATCAACTGCTACGTAACGCGCATTCTGATTGGATGCAGCAAGTCGTCGCATTCCACTCATCGATGAGGATTCACGTTCCAACTTTACTAGAGAAGCATGCCAAGGCAATGTACAGAGCAACGTGATGTACGTCGACTTGGCTAGAGAAGATGCAGTGCGGTGAACTCGACTAACAAATCACGTACAAGAGAAATGGAGTTAGGTGCAGGATTGGCTTTTTTTTAGATACTTCTCAAATTTCCTATGCTTTAACATGGTGCTATATAGCACACTTGGCAATATTGTGCAGATACTTTTGCTAAACTCCGCAGTAGGCAGAAAGTGGGTTATTTTAATAGCATCTATATTCAATATTTAGCACTTTTATAATCTAGTCTAATTAGAATATATTCGCATTAAAATATCTGTAACTCCGTGTCGGAGAAAGGTCAATATATTCAATATTTTGCACCTTTATAATATTATCTAATTAGAATAGATTCGCACATAAATATGTAGCTGACGTCTGAGAACAGACAATATATTGAATATTTAGCACTTTGATAATATCATCTAATTAGAAGAGATTCGCAGTTAAATATCTAGCTGGCGTCCGAGAAAGACAATATATTCAATATTTAGCACCTTTATAATATCATCTAATTAGGAAAGATTCGCACTTACATATGTAGCTGGCGTCTGGGAAAAGATAATATATTCAATATTTAGCACTTTTACAATCTATACTAAATAGAAGAGATTCGCAGTTAAATTTCCACAAGAGCCTTTTCGGAGAAATGACAATATATTCAATATTTAGCACTTTTATAATCTAATCTAATTAGAAGAGATTCGCATTAAAATATCTGTAACACCGTATCGGAGAAAGGACAATATATCCAATATTTAGCGCCTTTATGATATCATCTAATTAGAATATATTCGCATTTAAATATGTAGGTGACGTTTGAGAACAGACAATATATTGAATATTTAGCACTTT